>BMAO01002659.1:0-67284 GCA_019973975.1 Trichonephila clavata
CTCCCACTAAGAACTCAACATGACAATAATTTAAAAGAATGGCTTATTCCTGGCAAAAAAGGAATTACATTAAGAAGCAAAAACATAAGTACTTTTTTTTATAGAAAACCAATTAGAAAAATATGAATGCCAGGATTTAAAGAAATAGAACAAAAGGTATTTAGAAATGCCAAGAAAAAAGCAGAAAAAAATAAAATTGAAACTGGAAAAATAATAACTGCATATAAAAGAGTGGGGTGCTCAATATCAATTGTTATAATTTCTTACTAGTTCTATTCCAAAATGCAGAGTTAGTGTAAAAATGTAGTACAGAGGACCCCACGCCTTTACCACGATGACATTAATTTTCTAGTTAATCATTTTATTCTTATATAAGATTTATTTCTTACTTTTTAGTTTGATAAAAAAAGCATGTTTCTTAAAACTATAATTTAAATTAATTGTGCTTCAAATACGTCAGACTGAACAAATTACGTATTATCACAACAAATGCCAAATCTAATAATAACACACCAAGTTGGCAACCCTGATTGGTAATTGCGTCTTATTGCAACCTATTAGCGATATTATATGAAATGAAGCACCTGGCAGCCAATTCAGTGTGTACCACACATAGGAAATCGGGGTGGCCAACTCAGCGAGTTATTTAGAGTCAGCGATTGTCGCAAAAATACACAAGTACCCTCCGAGTTCCTGTGTGTTGAACGTGCTGAATTGGCAAAACAGGTGCTTTGTTTCATATAATGTCACCAATTGGTTGTGATAATACGTAAGTATATATACATATATACCAAGATTTATGTTTTTTCACTTGTGTACAACATACCTGCATACAGGAGTTTTTGTACCCAAGCTGTATTAATTTTTGGTGCTTTCATAATATTGCAACCATATTGGTGAAATTATATGTAATACAACACATGGTAGTCAATCTGGCGCATACGACACATGCAAAATCAGGGTCACCAACTTGGCACGTTATCTTGAACATTGGCATTGTTGTGGTAATATGTATCGTAAAATCTGGTGTATGGTGCACACTTTTAACACAAAAAATAAGATTGAATTTTATGCGTGCACGTTATATATCAGGTATAAAAATAAGAGCTTTAAAAAATGTGAGCACAGGAAAAAAAATTAGATTTCTACATAGATCAAAATAATGGTTATTTAAAAGAAATGGAACCTTCCTTATGAACTTAAAGGGTTGCATTTCTAGATGTATACTATTTTTTACTAAAGCTTAGAATAAATGACTTTCAAACTTTAAGAGCATGACTCGCATACATCTCAGGTTTCTTCATGAATATGGGGGTGCACATTCTCAGCAAATAAACATAAAAATTAAAAATTGCTACTTGAAAGTATAAGTGCATATAATACGATGGTATACATGATATGCCAGATTTTATGGTAAAAACATAATTTTTCTCTACCTTTCTTTAATGAGTAAAAGCATAAAATATATTTATATTGGGTTAAATATAAAGAATCTGATATATATACTTCATTTATTTTCATCCAAATAAACAAAACACTATAGTCACAATAAAGGAACCATAAAATAAATGTATTGAAATAATTTCTTTATGAGAACTTTTAAGACATTTTCCATAAGTTTACTAATAAGCTAGAAAAGTTCTTTAAAATCTACAAGAAATTAGTCTCTTAAAAAGATTACTAATTGAAAACAAAAATTTATTTTGTAGGCTTGCCTTTTTCAAGACATGCAAGCTATTTTAAAGTTCAATATGAAAATAAAACTATTCCAATGTAGCAAAGGAATACTTAAATTATTATTTGCCTATAAGCAAGTGCCCAAAAAATCAACAATGTGACTTATTATGAATCAAGTAAATTTCATTAAGATATGTGACTACCCAAAATTTGCAGTTTTGGTGAAAATTTTCAAAAATTACTTTTGTGTTTTTATTTTAAAGACTATACATTTAAGATTCCAAAAACACTCTATTTTTGTTTCTATGATATCTAGAAGCAAAGTTATAGCATAATTAGTAAACTGGAATTGGAGTTAACAAAACCAGATGCTGATCCCTACACAAAATATTTTTAAGATATTGAATTTAAAATTTCAGAACATGTTTTATTTAGTTCTATCTGTGTTATGAATCAACTTCTAATCTCTGTGTATATACAGTGAACACAAAAAGTGTTCGTACACTTGCAATTTCCTATAAAATTTATTGTTTCCGACTAATAAAAATTAATATTTTGGAATTGTAATTTTTTTTTATATCTGTAACTTGATCTTGGTGGAATGACATAATTATTTTTTTTAAAAATTGTATAACTATTATTTTTAAAAATTCATAATCAAAAAGCTCCTGAAAAATTACGCCACTAAAGTCTTAGAACACTTAACAAAAATCTCAACATAGCTTTAAATATTGTATTTCTTTCTTAGTTTAGAACTTAGTAGGATATCTTTTAGTGTCCACAACAACTTTTAGACATCTTGATACAGATTTATTGAGTTTTTGTAATTTCTGCATTGATTTTCCTCCATGCTTCTGTGATTATTGTTTTTACTTCCCATTATGTGTTTATATGTCATGTTTTCTTTTTATTTTAAATCTAGTTCTCCCCAAATATGCTCTGCTGGGCTAAATAAATTGATTGAGGAGGTGTTTTCAAACTTTTGGGTACAGTTATAGAGACACCAGCAGTGTACATTGAGAGCAGTTCGCTTGGCGTCATTATCCTGTTAAAAAATGAAGTCGTCTGAAATATCCAAATTTTGAGAGGATAATTTAAAATTTCTCTTTAAAATATTTAAATAGAGCTCATGATTCTCAATACCATCAAAAAATACCAAATTACCTAATTCCTGAAGCCTATTTACACCCCCCCTCCCCCGCAAGAACACCTCTGTGTTGAAGCATGGAGGTGGAGGAGCTCTTGTTCCACATAAATTCACTGGATTAAATGCCTCATTTTTTCCTTTAAAACTATTATATGCCCATCAGAACCAAAAATGTTGAATTTTCTGTCATCCCAATCACTTTCCTGTCAATTTTGAATTTTCTGAAACTTAAGTCACAAGAATCTAGTTGGATGAATGAACCATGGAAGTGGAAGTGTTCTTGCGTGGGGGCGTAAATCAGCCACAGAATTAGGTAATTTTTGATGGTATTGAGAATCATGAGCTCTAGTCAAATAGTTTAAAGAGAAATTTTAAATTGTCTGTCCAAAATTTGATATTGAACACGACTTCATATTTTAACAGGATAATGAAGCCAAGCGTACTGCTCTCAATGTACACCGCTGGTGTCTTTATAACTGCCCAAAAATTTTGTGATAACACCTCCTCAATCAATTTATTTAGCCCAGCAGAGCATATTTGGGGAGAACTAGATTTAAAATAAAAAAACATGACATAAACACATAATGGGAAGTAAAAATAATAATCACAGAAGCATGGAGGTAAATCGATGCAGAAATTACAAAAACTCATTAAATCTATATCAAGATGTCCAAAAGTTGTTGTGGACACTAAAAGATATCCTACTAAGTTCTAAATTAAGAAAGAAATACAATATTTAAAGCTATGTTGAGATTTTTGTTAAGTGTTCTAAGACTTTAGTGGCGTAATTTTTCAGGAGCTTTTTGATTATTAATTTTTAAAAATAATAGTTATGCTATTTTTAAAAAAATAATTATGTCATTCCATTAAGAACAGGTTGCAGATATCATAAAAAAATTACAATTTCTATACATTAATTTTTATTAGTCGAAATCATTAAATTTTATAGGAAACTGCAAGTGTACGAACACTTTTGGGGTTCACTGTATTTATGTACTTCATTGCATTTAAATGTAAAAAATATTATTAATTTTTTTAAAAATTTGTTTTTGCATAAAATTTGGCATATTTAAAAAACTTTTAAAAGTAATACATATCTTTTAATTCCTAATATATAAAGATGTTCCATTATTTATGTACTGTATAAATATTATTTGAATACATTCATTAGAATTTTGTGTAAAAGATCCTAATTGCAATTTTTCATGAAAATTTTACTAAACTCGACAATTTTTATAATCTATAAAACTCTCCAGAAAACAGCAAAAGGGTTGAAAATTAGTTAAACATGAAGCTAAAGAGTTTGAGCTATAAATATGGTGAGTTTAAGAAATGTACAACTAGTAGAACATTTTTCATATTGTATTTAAATCTTTAAAAGCATTGTCTGAGAAACTATGTTTTTTGGCTTCACGGTAAAGTTCACAAATGGATTTCTTTTTAAGACATTGAATCAACATTTTAAGAAAACTTTTATTTTATTTTATTTGTATTATAGACTATAATCTCTGTGTATGTATTTATGCATTTTATTGCACATACAATTTGTGAGAAAAAACATGCTTTTTTTTTTTAAATTGACAAATTTCAAAAAAATAATGTAAATCTTATCGCTCTAGGCACAGATAATGATGTTATTTGTGTGCAGTTTTAATATTATTTGAATATATTAATTAGAATTTTCAATACAAGGTTTACTGTAACTGCAATTTTTAACTAAAAATTCCCAATCTATCCAAAATAATTTAAAATTTTGTGGAATTGTATTTTAATTCCTGACTCAAGTGTAGTATAGGGGAGAGGGCCCTTTCGATTTTTATATAGATATTATTGGTTAGATAACGAATTCATTCTGGCTTCGGGAAACCTATCGCTAAGTGAAGTAGCTTGGCGATCGATTTTGGTCACCAAAAAAATTTGACATCGCCAAGTATCTATACTACACTTGAACCTTAATTCCTAGTTCTATGCACACCCTTTTTAAAGAAAAAAGTGTTTTTTTAGTTGAAAATTTGTTTCAATAAAATGCTCCGAAGGTAGCCACATACCTTAAATTTGTTTTTTTAAGTAATCCAAAGATTTTTTTCGCTAAATTCCTATAAAAGCCTTACAAAATCAAAACAATCTAGTACTCATGTGTTCGTCCGCGGGTAGCGTAGTAGAAACGAAAAATATTTCGGAAGATTTATGAGAACTAAATTTGTTGTTGAACCCCAATCTTTAAAATATGTAGCCAGTATATTAAAAAAACTTTTTTAATCCTGAATATCTTTTTAATTTGTTTGATAGTGTTAATTAATCATTTTTTGAAATTTTGAGTACATGTAATGTCTCATATTTGTAAAGGCATGCGTTCAAATCTGATATAAACAAACTCATTTCAAACTGAGTAAGTCCATGTAGTCATTTTTGAGTATTTTTTTTTTCTCCGTGCTGTCGGATTTGGGGCTACGCAGCAATTAGCTAAATAGTAAAAAAATTTCTCGGTGCCAGGCAGAAATAAGTCAACAGCTCTCAAAGCCAATAGTATCCCTTGATTTCAAGTTGCCGAACCAAGGTCATTTGCCAGCCACCCCATTGGTCCTTTCCTCCCAACCCATGGAAGTCGGCACCAGCTGTGACGACGTTCCGCGTTCTTCCTTTAATCCTCTTGGCCTATCAATTCGAGTTTACACGCAACAATAGTGAAGAACAACAACCCCTGAAGAAGCAACCGTGATTATGCAGATTGAGTCGGATATATATAGTCTAGGTTTTCAGGCTAGTGAGAGATTGAGATATAGAGAATGCGAGGAGAAGAATAGATTGCCACCGATCAGATACGATTCTATTTTTAATACGTTTCAGAGATTAGACAGCGGATAGAATTAAAGTGACAGTGATAGAATAACTATATGACGATTAGTCATAGTTAAATTATGGCTCAGATAGTTAGGACAGTATATTTGATCCTGATACAAGAGGATCAATATTTAAAGTCTTCGCGTAATTCGATATTGACTCCCATATTGCTTAGATAAGGAATATCTCTTCTAGTTTGAATTTATAGAATTCTGTCTGTTGATAATTTGTGTGTTCAATAAATAAATTGGTCAATTAACATGGTGAGTCATCCTTCCCTTCGTCGCACACCTCTAGGCGAAACTGAGAGAAGACCTCTCAGCCCTTATATAGCCATCTTCAGAACCAGACAAGGAGCGAAGACAAGTCTTTATTCCAGTCTCCTTATGGATAGAACTCGGTAGATAAGGCTTGCTTCCCAGCATGAACTTAGGAAAAATAAGGTATTGGAAACCTAAGAAGTGACCAAGGTTACAAAAATGGTGACTTTATCTCCCTTAGTGGCAAATTTGGCGTAAAACAAGATATTGCCAAGGAATCATTGATAATGCTCCAGGATCAACCGTTCTGTAAATTTACACGTGGCTATGTAAAGGACCTTTGAGAAAAAGGTCGAGCATGTTCAGAAGAGAGTTCAATCGTGTGCATTGACAATATCCGTCGCGAGTTCCTGCCAGTGGAGCTGCTGTAGAAAGCCGTTTCTGGGACGTTGTAAAGCTTTTTTATAACGTGAATGCGATTTGCACTACTGTGAATAATCTGTTATGAATTTTCTTTAAGTATGAACGTTTATTTAACTTCATGTAGTCATCTGTCCATACACATGTCCTTTAACCCGTTCAGGACCATAATCACACATGTGTTCACGCGTTTCTTCCTCCGGGCCCACGGTATCATATATGTGATTACGCTTTCCCTGCTCTGATGCCCATGATCACACCTATGTGATTTGAGTTTGGAACATTTTCATATTAATTTTTACAAGGCACTAGATGGCGGTTAAAGTTAGTTTTTTCCCCCGAATAATGTTTCACAAAACTTTGAGCTTCAATATGTGCTTTCGGCTTTGAGTTTTTGTTAAAAATTAGATCCGGAATATTTATGAATCTTAGCAACTGCGCATGTTTAACTCTTTGGAGAGAATCAGACATTTAAAGGTTCGTGATTTGTTGCGCTCTGTATTTCTGCTTATATTTTGACTAAGTTGAAAGCTTTTTAGTATATTGGGCATCAGACATTCCTAATAGTTTATTTTATTTTGGTTTATTTTTATTTTGTGTTTATTATTAAACAACAACTTTTATTCTCAAAAAGGTTTAAAAAGCAGATATTCATAGAACAAATACGATAACTCATTTTTAACGAAAAATTTATCGTTTGTTCTTGCAGATTCATTTTTAATTCGGTAAGAACAAACGATTATTTTTCATTGTCATTGCAACCAGAGTTGCGATAACCATAAGAACAGAAAACATAATTCTAATGTGATACTAAGAAATCTATAAGGATTATTTAAAAGTTAAAAAAAAATTGCTTGTTATTAAAAAGGATTTGTATCAGTTCAAGCCCGAACAAGTCTATGTGAGAGTAAACTTATCGTTTGGGAATTGCCAAATAGTATTTTGTAAGTTTTGAGCTTATTTTAATCATGCCGAAAATAGTGTAAAGAGTACATTTTTTTTATTAAAATAAAAATATTTTCTTTAAAATTCGCAATTTTTTAACAAAATATAGCGAAAATATTTGTACTGTATATTCAGATATTATCAATAAGAGTAAATTTTAGTTTATTTACTTGTATAAAAGATTTTATATGAATTTTTGAATGAAGTTATGCTTATAGCAGTGAAATTCGCCCGTAGGGTTTGCAGTTGAACCCGGTGGTTTTTTCAAATCCCGGGATTTAATTTTTGTCTAAATTATGTTTTGCAATTTTTTTCAAAGTATTGTGAATCTGGTATTACATTTAATGTATCTTATTTACTTTTTTGGTATTGTATACGTTTAAAGTCAGTTTTCTTAGGTGTTGAAACTTGAAGGTTTCGAGTGAGTGAGTGAGAGAATATTAACGTCGCACTGATTAGCAACACGAGGGCTTTTGGCGACGGTCCGCGTAATTTTGAACCATGGTCAAGTGACGCGGACGACACTGAGCTGGCACCCCCTCTCCTAACTACCACAGCACACCAACGGGAGGATGTTTGAGCTCTCGACAGATTTAACATGCATTGCTCCCCTAAACGACGGGTCTTTAGTGGTACTAGGATCGAACTCATGACACGCAAGCCATGATCCGATGCCTAGACCACTCGGCCCCCGCGGCTGAAGGTTTCGAGGCGAGTGTGTATATTAAACCGTGAAATTTGATATGTTTTCTCTTATTTGCTTCTGTAACTTTCTCCCCATCGCGAGTGGGGTCAAAAAATGGACATTTCTCCCACCCTCAGGATGTCTGGTGTCAGCTAACTTGGACGGAGGCAATTAGAATTTTTGGAAGATATCTAGAAGGGTTTCAACCATAAGATCCCGGAATTCCAAAACCCGGGATCTCGGTGTTTTTTCCAATCCCGGGATTAAAATAACCAATTCCGAGATTTAATTTTTGTTTAAATTTTATCTAAAAAAATTTTTCTCCTAAAAATTTTCTAAGAATTTAATTCTTTAAAAATTTATATTTTGTTTTTGAAATATGCACGCAGAATTTTGTTATGCAATTATAAGTGCTAAAAAAATATATACAATGCTCTCGCATTTCTCGTATGGGAGAACGTCGCACAGATCTAAGTGGCTCACTGCAATACTTACACAATAATATAAGCACCATCTCAAGAATAGATTTTGTCACAGTTCCTTCTTTAATTAAAAGTGGACCTGCTTGAAAGACTTGAGACACTTCAAATCCCATTGCATTACTAACAGCTCATACATATGGATCTTCAGTTTCAAATAAGATAACACTTGAAATTGATTCACATTCTGATTCAATAACTGGATCAATTTTTATACAAAAACCATTAAGTGTAGCAGAAGAACTAAATAAAATTATCAAAGAGGTATATGCACCAATGCAGTCTATTAGATTTGAGATAATGTCATCAAAAATTCAAAAAGAAATGTGTTTTTTTTTTTTGAAAATGGAAGGTGAAGTGGTGACTACCTGAAAAGAATATACTCCTATTTAATGACGATAATACCTACTAGTAAAGAATCCGCACGTGCATTTTCTTCGGCAGGACGATTTATAAATCTGTTATTATTCAAATAGTTTGAGTGGTCGGCTGCTTTTTCTCCTCTCAAATTGACAACATTATATTGGTTACTGCTAGGCCAAAGAGCACAGTAAGAAGTGTACTAATTCATTTTTGAAACCCCACAGAAATCACGAGAAGTGCAAAAATATAAATAAAATAAACTTCAAATTTTTCCAAAGAAACCTTTTAAAAAAACCCCTCTCTACTGAAAATCGAAAATATTCAAATTAGATTGCCATGGGTCCACTCAAAGATAAATTGTAGGAGGTGATTTTTCAATGATAAAGAGCATAAAAATTAAAATTACACAATTTCAATAATCATTATCACATCCTTTTCTGAATAATTTCTTTTATTAGAAATAATTTCAAACAATAATGTGATTTAAACAATCGATAGAGTACATATTAGTAATACGCATGGGATTTGTAGGTATAGTAATAATACATATGCAAATACAGCAAGGAGAATCCTCTTAAGATCTGTAAAAGGCAGGTTTTTCCTATTTAGAGGGGGGAAAATTGATATTGAGCAGAGATAATCCAACATAATTAGATTTTTATTACTGTTGTAATATAAATCTGGTACAAATGATGTAATATAAATAATATGCCACATTTAAGGATTTTTCGGTTATTACTTTGAAAATTGAAATGACAAGACCATGAATAATTTTTTAATAAAATTTTTTTATGCTCCATGTTTTTATAACCATTTTCATGCATTGTCATCCACTTCTGAGCTATAGTCCAAATTTCAAGTCTCTAGCTCATCGGGAAGTTAGTTTAAAATCAATTCCACTCGGATAGACGTACAAGAAAGCTAGTTAATAAAAACATCGTAACGTATCGTATTCTGAAGGTTACCAATACTGAAGGTTATAGACAGCATTTAAATTGCTTTTGTGTCAATTCAAAGCTTAAAAAATACAAATAGAATATAAAAAATCCACGCAGATTAGAAAATTTAAATGAACTTACGTAAATAAACAAGTGGTTTCCTAGCAATCGTGGGTCAGTTAAAAAGCTTTCGTGGTTCAGTGTCTGACCCTAAGGGTCATAGTTTCGCCATTACTGACCTAGAGGAGTTTCTTCACTTTAGAATGAAAAACTGACACGTCTGTCTCTTCGAAGGTTTCTTGTTATTTTTTTTTTTGACTTTACCCGCATTTTCTAGCTTTCTTCGAGTCTATCTCAAATGCTCTCCTCTGATTCAGTTAAGATTTCTTATGTTAGAATTTTACCCCCGGTTGGTTTGTGTTTTTTGACCAGAGGAATAGGGCTGCGCTTCCGTGTTTTGTGCTGGTGGAGGCAACCGACGGTGATAGACCACTTACCATTAATTGAATTTAAGGTATTATTAATTGTAATAGTTATTAATTTCATTTATATTGTATACGATAACAGTAAAATTACAAAAACAAACAGTGTTACAAAAATTTAAAACAAGATATCAATCATTGGCATGGCCAAGTAATTTTAGCGCGTTTTTTACATGTTGTATTTTACAATAATGCAACTAATGAACTTTTTACTAACAGAAAGTAGTGTACTGTACCACTCCTCTAAATGTACTACTATTGAGCTGAAAAGAAATAATGACACAAATCTGTATCAGCACTATAAAAAAAGCAAAAACTAGCGAAATTCAGGCAATTTTGTGGGAAAATTCGGGAAATTTATGGGAAAATTTAAATATGATTCGGCTCATCTAGGGCACAAATGCAACCCAATGCCGAAAACCCGAGGTCAAATGGTTGCTTATTGGCTGAGAAAAAGGTACGACAAAATATGGAACGAAGACGAAATTTGCGTCCTAATAGCACTTTTGTTCCACTACGTGAAAAACGCGCTAAAAACAAAAAATTTAAAGTTTTTTTCATTTATTTCTGAATCATGGGGAGTCTTCCCCCAAGTATAGATGGAAAATGCCACACACGCTTATTTCCTTATTTGCTACAGTGTTATGGACCCCTCTGTAGGCATCGTATGTGTAATGTAAAGCGTAACTCCCTTATATTGCTAATATCTCATTTAAAATAACAAGTACGTTTATGAACCTTAAATATGAGGAACGGAATATTATAAAAGTTGCACTCACTACTCTTTAAATACTTACGAGGTCCAAAAATAACACCGATTAAAGGCGATTAATTCAGATAAATTCAAAGCCACACTTAATGTTGGACCAGATTCTTCACACAAGTGGCCCAGTATTGCTGTCTATCGACGCATAAAAATACTATTAACAAATTGGCATCTTCCCCCGAATTACCTTATAGAGTTTTCATCGTGTGTAGTGTTGGAACAAGGGGGAGAGTACAATCCTCTTCCACATACCAACAAATTTAATAAAATAAGCATAAAGATTATATATCGGAGCATTTGCATAATAATGTAGGTCCGAAAGGTATTCATTCTTCAAATGATACGCATGCTGAGCCGCCACTTCCATGTGTTTTGACTCGCTGGTCCCGAGACCTCAGTCGGACTGATTGTTTGCAGGGACGTCTTAAGGCATGGGGCAATCGGGCCCAGAGCCTCATCTTCAGAGGGAACCTCATTTCATTCTCTATTCCGTCTTAATAAGACCATGTTCCGGATTATTTTAAGGGTCAAATTTATTCCCGTACATATTCTCCGAAAAACAGGGAATTTCAAACTGCATGCCAATTGGCAAAAGTGGTTAGACTGTATTATTATGTGCTGACTATTGTTCGTATCTAGGTATAGGCCTAATACTATCAATACTTATTCAGATTAAATTCGGTTATTGATCGAGCCGGTTTGTGCCTAGGTTGCGAGTCCGTGCACATTTGTTTCAAATTACCGTTTGAACGAGTAATTAACAACGAGTGCTATGTAAACAGGGTCCGGAATATTAACCTCCCCAGTTTCAAAGGGCAGGTACAAACAAAACAAGATTCAGAGAAAAATCTTATTGGTGAACAACAAATACGATGCCAATTTTACAAATTTTGTAAAATTATGTCCACTAAATACCGTCCTACAATGGTGACACATTGACGAAGTCTTTCCTGAAAGCTGTCCATGGTTCTTCGTGTAATTTCGAGTGGAATGGCAGCCACTGCCTGGGTGATTGACTCCTATAGTGCTTGCAGGGTTGTAGGACCATGTTTGCACTCTTGAGGGTTTTCTGCTGCCCAGTAGAGAAAATTTTATTTATTCACAGTGCCTGACAAGTGGAAGTGTTCCTCCTCATACGAAATCAAAACAGCACTAGGGGGCATATTATGAAGAACTTTTGGGAAAGACTTCCTCAATGTATCACCATTGGAGGAGATCATTTATCGGACATAATTTTTAAAATGTAAAAAATATGTAAAGTAGCATCGTATTTGTTGTTCAACAATAAAAGACTTTTCTCTGTATCTTGTTTTGTTTGTTTGTAAATGCCCTTTAAAACAGGGGAGGTTAATAAGCCGGACCCTGTACTATACAGTATATATAGCAGGTTGGGCCTACTTAGCATAGAGGCTCAACAGTCTTAAGACATCCTTGGTTGTTTGTAGGGTTACCTAAAGTGTCAAGTCTACCGCAATCGTCCTACTTTGTTAGGGATGCTAAGAGATCACATCCGACTGCAATTTCTTACCATACCTACAAGTATGCTATACAGCAGCGGCTCTTTAATTGTGGTCCATGGACTCCTGGAGATCCACGGAGTTTCTCATGTAACATTAAGATTTCCCTGTTTTACAGATACTGAAAGGCCTTATGAAAAGTTGAAAGATGTATCATGCTAGATCTCCTAGATCACTAAATTGACCCGATGAAAAAATTCTATTAGAACATGTATTTCAATCAAGAATTTTAAGTCGGTGAGGGGTGTTCATGGAGATCCACGATGTCAAGCTGACACAAAAAAGGGTCCACGGTGAGTGAAAGCTTAAGAACCGCTACTCTACAGTCAGGGATGTTTTAAGACACGGGCTGACGGGGCCCAGGCCCTCGTCTCGTTCTCTACTCAGTCTTAATAAGATCATGATTCGAATAATTTCAACGGCCAAATGCTACTTTTGGTTATATTCTCCGAAGAACTGGAAATTTTGGACGATATATCAATTGGCTACATGTGACTACCGTCGTCCCTGTATACTTCTATCCCCAAACACCCTCATTACTCATTCAGTCACAAGGAGGCAGTCCTTTGAGCTAGTTTGTGCGATTGTAAATAATGCATATTTGTTTCGAGGTACTGCTTGTACGAGTATTTGACAACGTATACTATGCACTGTCTACTTGTAAGGCTCATAGGTGGGGCCTACTTTTGCGTAGGGGCCCAGGGCCTCAAGAAGTCTTACGACGTTCCTGTTCTCAACATTGTTCCCTCTACTGCAGGTGTTGTCTATGAATGACGTCAGACATGTTGAAATTTGTTATAAAGAACATCATTTATTGCTAAAAAACAATTGTTATGCTAATGTTTTTTTGCTTCTGTTTTATAAAGCGCCATCTGTTGACCATTTTTTGCGCCTTTTTGGTTTCAATAAAACCCCATGTCATCTCAAGCATTCGAGTATAATTTTTACCTCTTTCTCTACATTAATCTATGAACTATTGAATTTTCATGTTTTAACGGCTTAGGGATCATTTTGTACTTTAAGGATTAAATGTTCGAAGCGCCTGGGGATGCGTGCAGTATTTTTTTTATGGAGGGTCAGAGTTTGGTAACATTTTCTTCAACCTCGACTCAAACTACTCTGACTAAATCAGGAAAGCTTTTCGTGTGATTTGTGACTGATTAAAAGCACGGCTACGTAAGATGACGTCAGTCAAAAAATCCCTGCAAAATTGTGAAATTCGTGTCAATTTTCTCTATTTCTATAATATATGCTAGTCATCACTTAACCGAGTGCTATGACTTTCTTCCCAGAACTGACAGAATCTCCTCTTTAATCCGTGCCCGCTTGACGATTTGCGAACAAGTAGCTAATCGTCAAGCGGAGCTCATATACGAGGGTGAGTCGGAAAATAAGTTTCCCCTGTCGACTGTGGTCAGAGTTGTGTATGAAAGGCGAAACCTAGACTGAGACATTAAAGATAAAATATAAGTTTATTTTTCTATATAAGTACCAAGTACATTGAGGCAAATATCATACAGCTTGATAAGCTTCAAAAAGGCCTCCAGGAAGATCTCTGCAAGCGGAAGAAGGGTTTAATGTCATGTTTGACTTCAGTATTGCTTACAAAGAGCCTTCCGGCAAGATTCTTCAAAGTGGAAAACAGATGAAAGTCGCTTGTTGCGAGATCAGGACTGTATGGCAAATGGTGTAGGTGCTCCCAATAAAGAGTTGCAATATGGTTTTGCGTTGCCGTCGCCGAGTCATCCAACAACAGAACGCCCCATCTAAAAAGCCAGGGCTGCTTTTTCCGAATCGCCTTTTTCAATTTTGGCAGGGTGTAACAGTACAAGTAGGTTGTACAAAATGTACTAACAAATGTATAGGTGTCTTGCGTGTTCACCTGCTTTGTCGTCTTTCGCCATAGTCATTAAACGTTTCTTCAATGTGCAAAGCCCAGAGTTTTTCCTGGAGGGCTTTTTGAAGATTATAAAGTGGTATGACAAATGTTTCGATGTGGTACTTAAGGGGGGGAAATAAAGTTATGTCTTATCTTTAATGTCTCGTTCTAAGCTTTGACTTTCATACACAACTCTGACCACAATCGACAGGAAAAACTTTTTTTCCGACTCACCCTCGTATCTCTAGGGGTATTATTAATTGTGCTCCTGGAGGAGGAAAGCCATGCTCAAAGGAACTAAGATCCTTATAATGACGGTATATCGGATAACTCATAAAAACTATCCACCAACTAATCGATTTAAATACAACTTCAGCAAATAAACCAATTACAGGTTCATCAAATGCCCCATACTTAGTGGTCTAAGCATGTGTTTGAGATATCTTTGAGTTTACGTGCTTCTAAAACAGGAAATATATTTATTAGTTTTAATTTCCTGAATTTGTTTTTATATTATTCATTTGGGACACAATTTGGAGTCGGATAGACTTGGAAAAATTAAGCTCTAGACTGCAATCCACAGAAGGTGCACATCTAGAGCACGTTTTGTTAGTTGTTGGAAATTTAAGACTATTGAAAGTTAAAAATTAAATGTTTAATTTGCAAAAAATGTTGATACCTTTTTTTTACAATAAACTTTGAGATTGTAGATATTTTCACAATTTCAATGATATTTGGAGGATGGTTAACTTACCACTTTTGGCCATCAAAACACCTGAAATAAGATCCGGAACACTGGCTCCAACGGCCAAAATGGCGAGACCAGAAACTGAATCAGGAATTGACAATGTGTAAGCTGGAAGATTTAACACATATACGTTAAAATGAATCGAAATACGTGTAAAATCAAACGTAGATAACTATAAATTACTAACCATTGCACTGTCACTGTTGTAATATTATTACGTTATTAGTTCGATTTTATTTTGCCTGCCATAAAATGAGGGTTGCCAAATGAAAAGTGTTGGAGTAATATAGCATCTCTTAAGTACTGCAACGATAGTAGTGCCACCATTCATGTTATACGAGAATATGGCTAGAAACACGCAGTTTCTAGCCATCGATATTTATGCAGTATCTTATTACAGAATTTCCAAAAGGAAATACAAAAATTTGCATTTTGTTTGGACCACGATATAATGAACAAAATGTTCGGTCCCGTTGAATTAGTTAAATCGGGGTCCGACAATATTTCTAAAGGATAGAATATAAAGAAATTCATTTTCTATATGAAAATTAGGCATTTCGTGGAAGTCTGGGAAATAATCTTCAGGAAAAAGACATTAATTGCAATGAAATGTTGATTGATTAGCAAACATTTAAATCCCCCCCCTTTTCTAGCTCCAGCTTTGTGCGGGAATTTACAGCATGCATGGAATGGTTGATATCGCATTTCATACTGAGGAAGGCTCACCAATGCTATCGATTGTTGAAACCAAGTTGTGGAGAATCGGAAAGATTCTTCAGTATCGTGAAGTATGGGGTGCTACTTCAGACGCCGACTTCGTCCTCTGACAATAAGAGAAGTTATGAGATATATTGGCTGCGTTAAACAGAAATTTGAGTTCGGCAGAAATTGATAGTCGATAACTTTATTGCCGTAATAAATAAAATTGGATATAAACCGTGATAATTCTTTCAAACTATTTACAAAAACATAAAAGAAATGCTTCTATTTTCTTTAATTATAGATAATTTTTTACGTTCTGTAATGTTTAAAATTACTAAGCCTCTTATGCAATTATCTCAACTTACCTATAACGGTAACCATCCATACAGCCATGTAGGACAACACTCCCAACCATGCAATAGATAGCAGAAAGGTGAGCGGAAACACCTTCGTACATTTCGGTTTGGTACTGACCGGAATGGTGATGGCGAGAAGTAAGGAGGCTGGTAACATCACAAGCCACCATGTGAAATGCAAGACACTGTCCTTTGGCAGCGAACATAGTCCACTGCTTTCCTCTTCTTCCTCCTTTTGAGCTTCTAGATTTCGTGAATCAACAAATTCGATTAAGTTTAGAAATTCAAATGTCAAAGAAATAAAGATGTAGAAATTACATGTGAAAATTCGAAATGCAAAAATGATTAACGTAATTCTCTTCATTATACAGATCCCTTCTATTTTTAGTTGTCATTGAACTAACTCGTATTTGAATAACTACAGGTTATCTGTAATTCTTAATTTCGGTCATCGGAGTAAAGAGTGTAGCGTCGTCTCCTTAGACAAACACTTCACGACAATACTTCTCAAGTTTGATGCCCAGGGGTTAGAAAGAATGCCCAGATGGGACATTGTATTTTTTTAAAAAAAGATCGTGAATTTTTCCCTCATGCCTGGGGGCTAAACAGATGTTGAGCCATTTCTGGAAATAGCTTTGTTGGTACCACACCTCTTCCATTTGGGGCACCCAGGTGATTTTAAGCCACAACGATTTGTAGAAAGGACACTCCTGTTGAACAGTTCCTATTATTTGGTTCCTTCGCATATGTAGACCATAAATTACTTGAATGTCGGCCTGTTTTGCTAAAAACATACTCAAAAGGGTTTTTTAGAGTCAATGTGACAGGTTCATTTATAGACCCGCCATATGGTGTATGAGGTACGGCAACTTAGTTGATGGCTTAGTCGTGATGGCTTATTATCGCAAGAATCACTTGAGTTGGGAACAAGTCGAAGAATGCCGGGTGCAGATCAGCTACGCTCGCCAATCAGAGATTAGTGGCGCCGTGAAGAAGGCCCGCCCAGGGGGTTTAGATCAGTGATTCCCAAAGTGGTCTATATGGACCCCCAGGGGTCTATGACGACATGCGGGGTTCCACGTAAGTGAAAAATAATTTGGGGGCCCATGAGGTGTAAATGGGAGTCTATGATAGTGGCTCTCATTAAACCAGATCACGACTTTAATTTTAAAGAAAACTTAATCAATTGGAAACGAGATTTTACCTATTTAACAGATTTTTTTCCTTAATTTAATGATGTTAATTTACAGTTATAAGGTGATAGCATAAATTTTATTAAAACAAGGAATATCTCAGCGTTTTTTTCCAGAATTAAGTTACAACAGTATAACATTGGAGGTCATGAATTTTCTCAATTTGTCACGGACAATTCATCAGGGTGTTTTAATGAACGTTCAGCATTTAAATGCCATTTTTTTAAATTTTGGAACTAAATTTGAGAATGCTTTGACTATGGTTTGTATTACTCTAGTCCCAATCAATTCATATGGTCACATTAAAAAAATTCATATTACATTAGAAACTGATCGGAATAGGCACTAACGAAGATCTTAATGTTTAGAAACAGATGCAAGCAATTTTGGCTTCAAAAAGACATACCTGTAAATAATATCGTGAGAAAGTTTTTAATTGCTTTTCCTAGTGAGGAGTTCCATGACGGTTGCCAATCTCAAAAAACAAAAAAAAGCGGGGGGGGGGAGGAACTGGTCATTAACAGAGCAGATTTAAGATCAAACCTAAAAAGATTAATACCAAATGTTGAAAATTTGTTATTGAAGCACCAGATTCATCACTCCTATTAAAAATATGTGTTTGTTGTTCAGTTATTTTATGTATCAATTTAATTTTACATGTGTGTGATTCTTAAGTTTTAAACACTATACTTCAATACAGTGAGAAATTTATTCTTTTAAAGTAGCTCTATAATAGCTGTCAAAATGACATTTAAGTTGATAAATTTGTAAAAAATCAACATTAGGTATGCAGGGGTCTACCCCAACCCAAAAAAACAGGGCAAGGGGTCTATGAGGCAAATATGTTTGGGAACCTCTGGTTTAGAGGATCAGTTTGAAATGTGACGAGGAGATACTCTGCAACAGCTTTTTTATTCGGATATACGAGAAGGAGGTTGCCAGGGCAGCCGCACTCGAAATAACCAAGAGAAAGGAACTGCGATGCCCTCTTAAAGATGGAGGGAACGGGGGATTACGAAGGAAGGATGGGTTACGGGGGGCAGCCACACATTCATTGAAAGATCTATAAGCATTGTACCAGATTTGAACTACTCTTCAGTGAAAGGCTGGGAAGATAAGAATAACTAATATTAAATTTCGTTTCGTAAAATTTGAAATATAATGCCTTTTGGCCAATAGCTGTGTGAACCCCTCTCGCTTTCAAGAAATGAAGTAATGGGAAGACGATTCTAAACCGATACCTTTCTCTCTGAATTTCCTCCCTATAAAAAAAAATATGGGGGCTTAAGGTATCCGACTACCCTAAAATTGTGAATTTTGCCAATTTGACATTTTTTTTTATGAATTTATTTTATAGTCCCTCTCTTCTTAGATTTATAAAAATACCAAGTTTATTATTTTCCGTTCACTAGAACAAAAACTACAAGTGTTTTAGTAAAGGCAGATGCCATTACTTTAAGCAAGATATGCCATACTTTAAAACGTTTTTTACTCGAAATGTGTGTGTTTTTTTTAAATGCTCAAACGAGGACAGCTATTGCTAAAATAAGTTATGAAATAATTAACTGAAATTTTTTGTGTATGTTCTGTATAATAGTGGAAGTATTTTAACCTTCAGATTTATCCATCACTGTTTTTTTTTCTTACAAAATTTAAAATCCCTTATGTAAATATAATCACTTTTTTTTTAAAGCAATTTCATAAAATAACTAAGATAAAGTGCTCTAGGTTTTGTAAAAATTAAAATCTCTCATCCTGAAGGTCATTTCAAAAATGAACAACAGCAACACATCAGAATTGAAAAATTAAAAATTTGTTTATAAAATTTTGGTACAGAATGGGCCGCGTTTATGTTATTTTTTGTAAATTTTGACCCATTTTTTCCCTTTTCAGTAATAATTTCTTTTCCTCTTCTTAATTTTAGAATATTTTTCTTAAAATGTTCTAAACAAATCTAAAAACAATAAAAAGTCAATTTTTTTAAAAAAAAAGTTGTCGCAAGTAGTAGGATACCTTAAGGAATCAAGTTCATGGCGATCACGTGATAAATGCAATCACGTATTGCTCATTGAAATCAAAACAGGCATTAGATTTGTGATTGCATGACTGCAATCACGGACTTATGAAGCAATAATTTCGCTTTCAACAATAATAGTACGAAGAGGTCATTTTCATATAACTGCAATCACGGACTTCCAGCCAATCCACTTCACTGTGGCCAACTTTTGCTTTACATAGAAACTTTCTTTTAAAAAGTACATATTTGTCAACAATAATAGCACGTATAGGCCACTTTCCCACCTCCAATCACCTCTGCAAGGCAAGCGCTTCTCAGTTTAGTCCCATTCCATTGGTGCTTGGAGACAATAGGCGGGCACGTCCGACCTCAACTCCGACGCTGTATCTCGTTCTGTGTTCAACGTCCTGTCACATTGATATTGAAGGTACGTCTTTGTCACTACAGGTCCACATTCCTCTGCATTCAAGTCGTTCGCGGCCCACATGCGTGAAGGAACCCAACACAATGGATACCGTTCCCAGAAGCGTCCTTTCTATAGATCGCTTAAATGAAAGTACAGTGGTCATCAAAATTGTGGACCCTTTTTAAAATTATGCTTTTCAAGTTTGTATGGTTATAGAAAATGTTACTTTGCGCAAAGTGCAAAGTATTTTAAATCATTTTAAAGATAATTCGATTCAAAAAACAAAGTTCAAATATTTGCAACGCAAAAAAAGTTATGCTGCAATAACTATCGATATGCAATAAATATACTGATGATTGAAGTGAGTTATCAGTGCTTATTGGGGTAGTCTTTATTTTTTTATTATAGCTTCTTATAGATTTTTCATTTAGCTGTAAATAGTTTTAAGCTCTTCCTTTGTTATTACATGATTCCAGGAGACAATTACATCCTCAATTAGTTCCTTTTTATTTCATGGGTACCTCATTCGGACAAAAGTCTTCAAACGGCGCTACAAGTATTTGATAGGATTGAGGTCAAGACTGTTTCCTGGCCAGGACAACTCAAAAGGTCTTAGAATGATACCAGTCTTTTGATAACTTTACTGTGTGGCAAGGAGCAGGATCTTACTGAAAAATAAACGAAGCATTGTTAGTAAATATAACCCTGATGGAAGGTAGAAATTTGGATTCTAGAATAGTGACAATGTATTTTCTGACATTAAGTGTCCCATCAATGATATGAAGACGACCTTAACCTTCTGCATCAGCTTATATGCATGACCAAATCATAAAAATATGTTGGCACTTCACAATCTCCTGGATGCACTCAGGGCTTAGCATTTCTTCTATTCTAAGTCTTACATGCTTTCGGCCATCACTACCGAATAGCGATGTCTTGGTTTCATCCCTCCGTATAACTTGTGACCATTAATCATTTGTCCAATTAAAGTGTTCCTTTGACCGCTGTGGTCTTTTTTAGCGCTGCTGTAAATTGAGATAAGGCTTTTTTCATGGAATTATACCTCTTAAGGCCTTATCACACGTACACGTTTGGTGCAATTTTTGTTCCAATTCGTGCAATTTTTACTCCGTTGCCATAGCAATGGCTTTGGAACAACTTTTTGCCAGTGAACTGAGAAAGTTGCTCTAAATTAAAGTTGCTTGAAATTCCAGCCAATGGGGTTCTTCGGCGCCCTACGTCATAAACAAGATGGCGGTAACGGTGGTAGCTTCGCATCAAATATGGCGTAATATATTTTAATGATGTACAATATTTTAACGGCATATAATATTTTAAACAGAATGATGCTCCATTTCTGTTTACTCCCATAAAAAAAAGCGCGAGCGAAATAAAAGAAATAATATTGGATGGTCGTTTTCGAAGCAGAAAAATCAGCGAGTAATGTTTCAATGTGGAGAAAGAACGTGGCTGATGTCAGAGCATGTCTTTTTGTTTACACGGTAACCTTTCCCCCTCAGATTCGGCGAAAAGTTGGGCCAAAAAAATGCACGTGTGATACCGCCTTTAGTCTAACATCTGCTATGCTTCTGATTGTTTTCGAACTGGCAGAAACACCAGCATCATTCAAATTACTTCTGATGGCCGTTGATGTCATTCTTCTATATTGTAGAAACAATATTTTTATACTTCTGTCATTAATAGATGTGGTGTACCTTTTTCGACTTTGTACTGCTTTTTTTTTATTAAATTTGTCTCCTGTTATCTTAAACAAAGTTTTCAATCTCCAGATGTATCTACTGAACCACACAACTATCTTTCAATTTTAACATAGGAGAGACCACTTTCTAGTCACATCTCTTTCTAGGTGTCCAATCTGCTCTTTTATTTGATGGCATTGCTTCTGGACTAAATATCATTGTTGACCTGGCCAGGAAACAGCCCTGACCTCAATCCTATCGAAAACTTGTGGCACCATTTGAAGACTTGTCCGAAAGAGGTACCCATGAAATAAAAAAGAGCTAATTGAGGATATAATTGTTTCCCATGTGGCATCATGTAATAACAGAGGAAGAGCTTAAAACTATTTTCAGCTCATTAAAACATCCATAGGCACTTGTAATAAAATGTAAAGGTTACTCAACAAAGCACTGATAACTCACTGCAGTCATCAGTATATATATTTGTTGTATATCGATAGTTATTGCAACATAACTTTTTCTGCGTTATAAATACTTAAATTTTGTTTTGTGTACTGAATTCAGTATGCAGTTATCTTTAAAATGATTAAAATACTTAGCATTTTGTGCAATGCAACATTTTCTATAAGCATACAAACTTAAAAAAACATAATTCAAAAAGTGTCCACAATTTTGGCCATCACTGTGGTCTGGATGTCGGAGAAAGAAAACCGATAACAAAGCCGTTTTTCAAATTGGTTCGCATGTGTTATCCCCTAGGCCAGGGATGGCGAACCTTTTTAAGACGTGGGTCAAGTCTGGTTTATAAATTTTTTAGTACTAGCTCGTAGGTCACTAATGCCCATTTGCACCAGTTAAGCTTAAAAATTTTTAACTAGGTATTTTTAAAACTAAAAAAATCTTTAAAAAATTCAATTGGCTTAACGGGTAAAATTGGGCGTGGTTTGACGATTTGAAAATTTTTAGTGGGGTTAAAAATTCTATAGTGTTTAGTGTGCAACTGGCAATAAGTGTTTGAATGAACAAGAAGTAACGAAAATTACATAAATATATATTATGAAGTATTATTTATACATTTATATATGAATATATTAATAACAAAATTGATTATAAAGTATGTAATGAGCTATCTTTTGCTGTTTAATTTCAGACAGTTTTTTTTTAATGTTAAGTTCATATTTCGTATTCATTTGTTTAAGGCATTTTGCAATTAATTAATTCCCTCTCAAGTCCCTTTGCATTAGAAGATTTTTCAAAGTTCATTGAAGAAAACAATTTTTCACACGAATATGTGGACCCAAACATTATCAAAAAAGCACATTAACTAGTGTTTTCATTGATTTAAAATTATTTGGTAAGGAATCCCATATGTTTAATATAATATTTTCAATTTTTACTGTGGGATCAATATTCACCGAGTTTTCTTTCTACTTCAGAAATCAAGTCTTCAAATTATGTTTCCACACTACGCTGCTTCGAAATTCAACTGACTCCATTTGTAAATTATCGATAGCTAACCACAAATTCGGTTAACTCCATTGTTTCAAATTCTGTTTTGTATGGATATAAAATAAAGTGAAATGTATTTTCCAAACTTTTAAGTTGATTGAATCTAACCTCAAAAGCTTGTTTTATTTAATGAATAATCATTACTTATTTTTTAATTGCATTTCTTTTAATGGGAACGGAGTTTTCAAAGTTATTGTGTTTTGAAAATGTTTTTGTAACCGAGGGTGAATGAGTGAGTGTTGGGGTTTTGGCGCAAGAGCCATCTTTGGCCAACTGCGTCAAACAATCGTAAAATATCTAAAAAATTTGATTCAAAAGGTAAAAGTTTGGTAGAAAGCTAAAATCTCTAGCTTTGTAAAAAAAGGCATTTTCTAAAAATTTAATAAGAAATAAAGATTGGTGGGGAAATCCCCACCAAGTTCAATAAAGTAATTTTATCAATAATTTTTAAAACTTGTCATGTTGGAATTAAAACACCCTTGTAATATGTATTCCCCCTACTACAACAAAATCGGAATTTGATTCAAACTCATCTTCCCCTCCACGTCGTATGTAATCATGTCCTCGTCGTCAGTTGTGTACTCTACCGGTGCCGATTTTTTTGGTTTATGTGGAGCTATCTTTATTTCTATTTTAGGTTTTGCACTGTTTTTAGGAGGACACTTTTTTGTACGAGATTTTGATGCCTGGGGTACAGAAGATGTAGTTGTAGTTAGTAAGCTATTGGATGGGCAGGTTTGAGGTTCAGATGCAAGGGGATTTATCACAGTGTACAAGGCTGTAAACATATTGGATGTAGAAGGGGGAAGTGTTTGGTGGGATGAAGGTAAAGCAACAGAATGCAGAAGACTATTGGACGTGGAGGGAGCAGTAGTAAACATAGGAATAGGTGGCTGACAATCTGATGAGGATGTAATAGTAGCAAAAGATGTGGATGGTAGGAGTTGTGCTTGAGTTGAGGAAGATGATTTGGTAACTGCAGGGACTGAGGAAGATATATTTGGCTTCGGAACGGATATTATTGGTTGTAGCAATTTCAATGGTGGACAAATTATTTTAGTAATATTTTCATCTGTTTGTGAGGAACTGTTTACCGTTAATGGTTTAGCAGCCTGAGCGTAAGTTTGAGATTGTTGTGGGGCTATTAATTTTCGGGCTTCTACATACGATATATTTTTATTAGTTTTAATAGTTTGGATTTCTTTTTCGATTTTCCATTTAGGGCACAATTTTGAGTCGGAGGAATGAGGCTGTGAACAATTAACGCATTTCTACTCCAGACTGCAATCTGTGGGAGGATGTCCAACAGTTGCACATCTAGAGCACGTCAATTGCCCACGGCAGGAAGTTTGTGAGTGTCCGAACCTCTGACACTTGAAACAGCGCAGAGGATTCGGAATATATGGACGGATTTTACAACTCAAATAACCAGCTTTAATAGTTTTGGGTAGAGAGGGGCTGCTGAAAGTTAATTCTATATGTTTTGTAGGGATAATTGCAGTATCTTTTTTAATTGTTATTCTCCTGACCTGAACTACACCCTGATTGGAGAATCCATCAAGGATTTCCGAATTAATTATACGCTTTATAATTAAGCCTTTTTCTTTAAAATAAACAAACAATGTAGGACAACATTCTAAAAACGATTTTTTTACAAATTCTCTTTCTGAAAAAGGTTTCTCGTGGAGAGCAATGCAATGGGCAACTTGGAAACTAGCACAGCTGTCATGTTATTTTTTGCAGCCAAAATTTTTTTAAGACACTGCTTTAAGAAAAACTCCTTTTCTTTTGTAAATTTCTTTCTTCGTCTGCTGATGTGCCGAGATTGAAATGCAACGTTTCAAAATGTCTTTAAACATTATACAAGGTGTAACACACACAAAAACAAGACTAAGTGTGTAGCTTGATAAAAGAGTGGAGTTTTCAACAACTGTTTTGCAGACTCATCCCAAGGCTCCTTCTCTATCCACGTGGCCAGTTTCGCCTTAATCGATCACGCCAGTTAGGAGTACTGCGTCATTGAGTGAGCACGTGTAATTGCATTCTGCCGGGAAAATTGTCGAATAAAAAAAACATCAAGTTTCTTGAGAAACTTTAGAAATTATCAACGAAAACATTTCAAATGTTAACCGAGGCTTATGAAGATGAAACTTTGTCGCGTGCAAGTGTTTGAATGGCATAAGCGGTTTTCAGGGGTGATGGGTCAGTGTGGACGATAATGAACCTGCTGGGCGGCCAAGGTCAGCAATTACAGACAAAGACGTTGCCAAAATTCGTGATATGAGTGAGTTCCCACTCACATCAGTAGTCAGGCTGTTAATCAACACTACTACACTGAAATATTTAAAAGACTTCGTGGGAAAAAAGGGCCAGAATTGGGGAGTGATGAATGGCCGTTTCACCAAGACAAATCACTCGCTCACACGGTCCTATTTGTCAAGCAGTTTCTGACCAGCAAAAACATTACGATTGGGCATCCTCTTCATTCACCTGGTTTGGCCCCATGCGACTTTTTTATTTCCTACAATTAAATATTGTTTAAAAAGAACCCATTTTACCTTAGTTCAAGAGGTTCAGGCAAAAATGGAGAATTTCCTGAAGGGTCTCCCAAAAATCATGTTACAGAACTGTTACCAGCAATGGTAGCACCGAATGCAGAAGTGTGTGAATATTGAGGCGAACTACTTTGAAGGTGATAATATCATGGAGAACTGATTCTGTAAGTGTACAATGATTAACTGGACCAGTCTTGTTTTTTTTTCTGTCACTCTACGTTTGTACGTGAATTCACTTTTTCATTATAAATTACACATATAACTATTTTATTCCTTTCAATCACACCATATTTATCAGACCATTCAGCTTGATATAGCCTGGAACTTCCATGGCTTGTTTTTAATAAGCTGTCATAGTACAGGGCTACAGTTAAGAATATTTATATTTATAATACAATAACTTGAGAATAAATTTTGTATTAACGTACTTAATATACATAGATCAATACACATTAATTTTAAATGTGTTTGAAATGGATGCCACTAAGTTCGACACTAGTACTGACTGGTACAGGCGCGTCTTAAACTGCGAGCCAATAATTGCTAGTATCGAGAATAACTTGACACGCGCATGGGGCCCATCAGCACCTTACAAGGTGAAACAGAGAGGGGATGGTATAAGTACTATGGAAGTCTCTTTCTACGAACATGACCTTACAAAAGGGCATTTTATCCGAAGAAAGTGCGTTTAATATCGTTATTTGCTTTGGTTTGTCGATATATTTTTTTTAAATTGTGAGTAAAATTATACACTTTGCAAAATATCAAATCATCACTCTTGTTTTATTTCGAATACTACATATTTTCACATACATTTGTTGTCCTTTACGTTAACTTTGGAATTGTAATGATCATACTGAAGGTTATAGACAGCATTTAAAATGCTTTTGTGTCAATGCAGTGCTTAAAAAAATACAAATAAAATATAAATAATCTACACAAATTAAAAAATTTAAATAAAGCCACGTAAAAAACAAGTGGTTGCCTAGCGATAGTGGGTCAGTTAAAAAGTTTGCGTGGGTCAGTGTCTGACCCGCGGGTCATAGGTTCGCCATCACTGCCCTAGGCATTAGAGAAAAATAGTCTTTTTTTTTGTCCCATCTTGGTCACCCCGTACGTGTCTTGACAAGTATTGTCGAAGTCTGTTCTACTAATGAGGCCGGCGTTACAACAGACATTTGATGATATCAAAATTTTCTACACAAAACTTTTCAAAGGTGTATACTGCAATCGATTGATAACTATTTTCCTCAAGTAAAATTAATCTTAATCGAGGAAAAAATCATAAGAATATGAATAATCCATTCGATAATTACAATAACAAAAGTCAAGATGCCATTTTATCAAACAGAAAGAAAAAAAAATTCCAGATTTATTATCTCTCTATTTACTTACCCCAGCAATCTATTATTTTTTCGTAGTTATGGGAATATTCGACACTAATGCATTCGGTGACTTTTGCTGGTATGTAATCCATTTTAGCTTTTCTCCGAGAAGCTACAATTTCCGGAACAAATACTTTTCCTTTTAATGAAGGTTCTTTCTCTTTTTCTGCTTGTTCTCGACAATAGAGACAGCAGCAACAGTCTGGACCAATTCGCTTGGCCTTCATTTTTGAAGGGAAACAAATATAAAATTATTATATTTTTAAAAAAATTAAACTTGTGTGATTTTAAAAGCAAAACAAACCACTTAAAACTTCGTAAAAACTTATGCATGCTGTTTGTCAGGCATTTTAATAAATTCGAATTCAGTATTTTGTTAAAATGTTATGAAATACAATGAATTTATTGTGGGAATTAATTTTTAGTTTTGTAAATTTCTAAAAGAATGTGATTCGCGTGCTGTAATAAATTAAATTCATTTAGAAAACAGTTTACAAGCCAGTAAATTCCCGTCTTTGTGTGTGATCACACATTCGAATTTACTCTTATTTTAAATTATGTTGCCATTCATTAAATTCAATCTTTCTCTTTTAGTAACGATTTTCGGAATAATTTTTCTTTGCGCAATTATACAATTAACTGGAAGGAATTTTGAAATTATCGTCTGTTTTTAAATAAATTATGTTTTGACATGTGGAATTTTATAAGCGAAGTAATTATTTTAACATAGAAAGCTCTTTTATAATTGAAAAAAGTGGCAAATTTTTTTTAAAATTTCCTTTTACAGCGCTAAATAAATTCTAAATTTTTCTTTTATTCTGTATGCAACTTTTTCACTGTTTTATATAATAGTTATTTAACTTTATTGTTAACAATAAACCAATAAAATATATCTTAAATTTCTTCTATAATTAAGAATCACATTTCGGGTGTAAATATTAATACTAAAAACTTTAAATTATATTTCTCGAGTTGAAAGTATCAGACTTCAAAAACATAATATAAATTTTATTTAAACTGCATAAACTCGTTATGTAAAGATGGATTTTATTTGTGAAATGTTTTGTTATTTTTTTTTAATTGAAAATTTTTCACTTACCAAATTTTTTACGAATTTTTCAACTTCCGTGTTGAAATGCATGACCAAATAGCAGAGAAAGAAAATCCCAAGTAAAATGACAGGCCCCCACCTATTTTAAAAATAATTTAAATTTAGTATTCTATCTATTTTGGTGATATATAATCACAATCAACGATAAAATGAGGATTTTCAATAAGAAATGGAGTACTACAGATCTTTAAATTTGCGCGATATAGAGTCTAGATTAGGGGTTACCAAACTTTTTCAAAACATGGACCCCTCTTTATAGACAAAACCTACCCATGGACCACCAAGTGAAAAAGCTACATAAATGCATAGTATAAAAATTTCAAATTAAAAAAAAAAACATTTTGTTGAAGAATTGTTTATTTAAATTATAACTTTTGTTTAAAATAAAATTAAAAAAATGACTTGGATGAACTTGATGAGATGTTATGAGTATTTGTCCGGACCCCCTGAACAATATCGGAAACCCCCGAGGATCCGTAGGGACCACTTTGGGGGATGAATGAGTGAATATTAACGTCGCACTGTTTAGCTACACGAGGGCTTTTGGCGATGGACCTTGTTATTTTGAACCATGGTCAAGTGACGAGGACAACACCTGAACTGGCACCTCCTTTCCTAACTACCACACCAATGGGAGGACGCTTGAGCTCTCGGCAGATTTGACGCGCATCGTTCCCTTACACTCGAACTCATGACATACCATCCACGATCCGATACCTTGACCACTTGACCACCGTGGGCCCGGGACCACTTTGGGAACCACTGATCTAGATTACAGGTTCCCAAAGTGGTTTCTAAGGACCTTTGTTCTTATGACACCCCAAAGGTTCCGTATCAAATTAAAATTGATTTGGGAGCGTTTTGACAACGTTAGAGGGTCAATGAAAAATTTAACATAAAATAAAATATTTGCAACCCATTTTCATTATAACGAAAGTTAAAATAAACACGTATTAATTTTTACAAATTAAAAAATAATTAGAGTAAAATGCTAAAGATAGGTGCATAAAATACAAGTGTTGCGCGATGGAAGTTGGCCCGTCTATACGGGCTTAAATAGGAACGAATTCTCGCCGCTGAATGCAATGACGTCTAAAATATGGTAGTATGAAAGAGTCATGCACCTAATCAACAGTTTTATTTTGTGTATAATTCGGAGATGTGAACTGAAGGCAATTTCCTTAGTTTTAAGAAGAAAGCATTGTACTTTGCATTGTTACGAAAACAAAGTTCATTACGCAAGTATTTTTGAATACCATGGGCTCAATACATGTCTGTCACATGAAGAAAAGTATATTTAGGGATATATATATATATATATAATACTAGCTTTTACACGCGGCTCCGCTCGCGTTGATATCTTTAAATAACTGTCAAAGTCGTAATTATTATCATTAGAAAGTAAATAATATAATATGGTAATTTTTTTATTGCTTGACTGGAACCAATAAAATTTAAAAATTCTGAAATTGAGCTTAGTTTAAAAAAACTGAAAATGCAATTTATTATAGTAATAATTAACAACAAAGTTCAATAACTTAAACTATTAATACCTTTAAAAATCGAAAGTATCTACGTTTAATATATAATTCCTTTTTAAAAGTGCTCAAAACAGAATATTATTCTAAGATGCTACTGTATACCATATTACAGGTTCTTCCGTCAGTTGCAAATATGTGAAGATTTGGGCATTGGGCACACCGATCAGGCTACATATAGTTGGCCATGGGGAAAACATTGCTTTTCCAAATGCACCCCTGCTACCTGAAAAAATGTTAGCTTTGTTAAAAGCAACATTAAAACTGGAAATTGAACTCGTTTGAATTGAAACGGTAGGTCAGTGGGGATACTTGGAATTCGAGGTATGATAACACTATCCCTTTTCATGACATATGTTAAAATATTGGCACCAAGTATATTCTGCATCAGTTTTGTGATCCAAAGCCTCGTTCTTTTACATAGTCGAGGAGCATCGAGATTTTGCTTAAGTATAACTGGTACATTTAGTTTTTAATTGAAGTTTATGTGCAGGTACACCCGAAAGTTCAAGTGAATTTAAGAACTCCGTGGGATATCAAGTACTTTTTTCTTTATCCATGATTGTATTCATTGATAAATATTTCTTCATCCCCCTTCTCCTCCGCACGTCGTTTAAATTTTCAATGTTGATTTTATGGACAATGTCATTGTTAGGCGCCAATATTGATCTTGCTTCCAACCACTGATCCCAATTTAAATTTTGTTGCAAGCCCGGGTAAATTTGAGCAATAAGATTTACATCATTTTCTTCTACAATACAAAATTCTCTGGAAGTAAAATATAACTTCCAGCATTTGTGTCCAAACATCCATAACCGATTTTCTATTGCGTCTGGGCATAATGTTCCGAATCTACTTCATTATGACGATGCACTCTCATATTCGTTTTCAGACTGAATTGTTCAACTTTTGCCCATAAGCTTGAATTCACAGCCAATATATAATAAAGCTACCATTCCTCCTATAATATCTGTAATATCTCGTAAATCCTGAAGAGTCCGATTAAACGCTTCTATAACTTTCTTGTGAGACATCGTACTTGCTTCCACAATGTAAGCTTTTAGTGTGGGATGAATCCTGCCTTGAGAGCTATTTTTTCTGAAATTTCAGATGAGTGAATCTTTAAATGCAAGATTAAGCGATAATTTTAAAACGGAATGTGCAGTACGACCGTTGGTCGGTAAAATCGCGGCTATACCAGAAGAAGTCATAGCAACTGCTATCTTCTGGGTTTTTCTGATAGTCATTAATAATAAGTTTAGCCAAAACCTTTTTCCAGTTCCTCCAGGGGCGTCGAGAAAAAAAGAGTGCACCACTGCCGAATTCTATTTTACGTAACACTTATTGGAAAATGTGACTTTGTTCTGGAGTTAATTGAGGGATAAATTCTGTTACTTTATGTTGCAATGCTATAAAATCGTAGTTTCATTCTCAAGCAATTTCATTATCAAAGCTATTTCCGTCGACACGTCTAGGACTAATCATTCCAAAATTATGTAGCTTCTTCCCAACCATTCTGAAAACCTTTATTGCGTTTCGTTGTAGATGTGTTCATTGAAAGGCATATTTGGTATAAACAAGTGAAACTTATAAAAGCGCGTTAAAAAAAACTTCTTTGGTAAAATATCTTCCGCCATGTAGTCTTAGTACTTATTCCAAAAATTCAAAGTATTAAATACTTTCAAAACTAATTAAACTAATCAAAACTACTAAAGTAATCGAAACTTTTTATGAAACTGTCAATAAATATTACCATAGAATTTTCAATATCACGCGCGCGCAATTCACTAAAACCTTATTTCGTTTCCCTTTTTAAAAAGTGGGAGAAAATTTGCATTAAAATATCTGGGATTGTCGGAATAGAGAACTTCTTAGCCAACTTGGCGATATTTCTCAAAGTTTGAGTTTGACATTTAACAAACGTAACGTAATAAACGTTAGACGTTTAATAAAAAAACCATTTAAAAAATTGCTTTTTGTAATGATGCTAAATTACACTTTGTTTCAGTTATTTGTTACAAATGTGAGAAAATTTTTATTAAAATTTCCATTATTGACCAAATGCATAACTTTGCGCCAACATGGTGGGGAGTAAGCAACTTTAACGTTTTACCCGCATAGTTCCCGTTTCCGTAGGAATATGGAGATAAAATATATCTTATGTTACTCCCTGATAAAGTAGCTTTCCATTGGTGAAAGAATTTTTAAAATCGGATCAGAAGTTCCCGAGATTAGCCGGAACAAACAGACAGACCGACAGACAGACAAAAATTTTAAAAATTGAATTTTTGATATAAGAACCGTATATACCTTTAAATGCATTTAGTAAAAAGCTGCTAATTTGAAATTACAAACAGACACTTCAATTTTATTTATTTGTATAGATGAAGGAGGTATATTTTATCCCCGTATTCCGACGGGAACGAAAGCTACACGGGTGAAACCACGGAATGTTGCTTAACCCCCACCAAGTTGGAGCAAGATTATACATTTTGCCAATTCCGAAAGCTAATAAAAATTCACATTTGTAACAAATAACTGAAACATAGTGTAATTTAACATCTTTACTAAAAGTACTTTTTTAAATGATTTCTCATTAAATGCAAAACGTTTATTATGTTACGTTTATTAAATGTCAAACTCAAACTTCGAGAAATATCGCCAAATTGGCTAAAAAGTTCTCTATTCCAAACGTCCCAGAAATTTTAATTCAAATTTTCTCCCACTTTTTAAAGAGAGAAATGACAAAGTTTTAGCAAATTGCGGGATATTGAAAGCTCTATGGTAATATTAAACGAGTTTCATAAAAATGTTTGATTCATCAAATATTTAATACTCTTTGAACTTGTTGGTTTTTTTTAAAAAAATAATTCCAATTATAAGGCAATGTTTTGCACGAAATTTTTCACTTATACTGAACCTAGATGTTTTATATGGAGATATTGCTATGAAGATGTACTAGATATTACTAAGAAGGAAGCAATACAATGCCAATCACCGAATAAAATTAGGGAACTTTATGCAATACTTATATTATCTTGCGGTCTTTCTAATCCTCAAACCCTTTGGAATAAGTACAAAGAGTTGGCAGTGGAGTTTTGATTGAACTATCTGGCCGCATCATCAAAATTCCGAGAAGAGATGCCGATCACGCTTCTGTCTTCAGAACGGAGCTAATAGCTGTCCTGTGTGGTCTTTCATTGATTAATAACATACAAGGCCAAGCTTTTTCTGAAATTTGGATCCTGACAGACAGCCGATCTTCCATCCAACTATCGAATTGGCCATATATCGGTGACAGCACCAGCAGGAGTATTCTACACCTTTTTAAGCAGCTTTCAGATAGGCACCCTATCCATCTATATTGGGTCCCTTCTCATGTAGACCTGCCCGGGAACGAAGAAGCGGATGATCTTGCGAAAGCGGCTGCCAGTGATCCTGTGGACCCGGAAGACCACATGGTCCTTACGACAACCGAGATCTACTCCATGGCTAAAAAACTGATATGTAGAGCCTGGGTTGTCCCTCCTGTATACCCATAGTATTTTCAAAGGCATCCTGGATCCGCTATATAATTCAAGGGTTCCAGATCGTATCAGACGGCATTCTCGCGATTTTCGACTGGTCACCTGAGGTGCATGAATTTTGAAGATGGTAAAAGAAGCTACCCAATTTGCACCAAATGCGAGATCAGTTTCTCCCCAGCACATTTTGCAATGTGTGAGGTTTTCATGCGAGAAGGCTGTTGCTTCTCCCCTGCTGTTCTTAGACTTTGTGAAGATAAATGGACTCATGGATCTGGTCTAGTTTCACTAGACCAGATGGGGATTAGTCTCACCTCCACAAAGAGTCCATGGCAGAAGATATTTTGCGACGAGTACATGCAGTTATGACTTTCAATGACCACATCTACAACGAATAATTGATTGGGAAGATTCTGCATGATTTTGGAATGATTAGTCCGCCACCAGCCGACGGAAAAGACTTCGGTAATGAAATTGCTCGAGAATTAGACTATGGTTTTATAGCATTGCAATATTAAGTAACAGAAGTAATCTCTCAATTAACTCCAGAACAAAGTCATGTTTTTCATCAAGTGCTACGTAAAATAGAATCCGGCAGTGGAGCATTCTTTTTTTTTCGACGCCCTTTGAGGAAAAGGGAAAACGTTTTTGCTAAACTTGTTATTAATGTTCATCAGAAAAAAACCAGAAGATAGCAGTTCCCGTGGCTTTTTCCGGTATAGCCATTGGTAGTACTGCACATTCCGTTTTAAAATTACCGCTGAATCTTGCACATGGAGATTCAACCATCAGCAATTTCAGCAAAATCAGCTCTTAAAGCAGGGTGCTTAGACAATGCAAGCTTTTAGTCTCGGATGGAAGTACGATGCCTCACAAGAAATCCATAGAAGCATTATATCAGTCTCTTCAGGATTTACGATGGTATAGATATCATGAGAGGAATGGTAGCTTTATTGGCTGGTGATTTCCGACAAACTCTCCCGGTAATCCAGAGGGGTACACCGATAGATGGAATCAGAGCGTGTATTAAATCCTCAAGCTTATGGGTGAAAGCTGAAAAATTCAATCTAAAAACGAATACGAGAGTGCATCTTCATAATGACGAAATTCGGGAAATTATGTAGAAACGCTATTGAAAATCGGTGATGGATGTTTAGAGGCAGATGTGCTAAAGTTCATATTTTATTTTCCGGAGAATTTTGTAATTTAGTAGAAATAGTTAGTAATTAGTTTTGTAATTATGTAGATTTTATTGCTCAAGTTTACCTGGGGTTGCAACAAAATTTAAATTGTGATCAGTGGTTGTGCGCAAGATTAATATTGGCGCCTAACAATGACATTATCAATAAAATCAACACTGGAATTTTAAAAGACGTGTGGGGGGGGATGCAGAAATATTTATCAATGAGTACAATCATGAATACAGAACAAAGTACTTACTATCCCACAGAGTTCTTAATTTCGCTTGAACTTTCGGGTGTACCCTCACATAAACTTCAATTAAAACTAAATGTACCAGTAATGCTTACACAAAATCTCGAGGCTCCTCAGCTAAGTAACGAAACGAGGCTTCAAATCGCAAAATTGAGATGCAGAATATACTTGTTGCCTCTATTTTAACAGGTATCTTGAAAGGGGAAAGTGTTATCATACCTCGAAACCCAATTATCGCCACTGACCTACCGTTTGAATTCAAACGAGTTCAATTTCCAATCAAACTCAGCTTTGCTGCTACAATTAACAAAGCGCAAGAGCAAATATTGCCTGTAGCAGAGGTGCACTTGGAAAAGCCATGCTGTTTATGCCATGTAGCTGCTATATGTAACCTATTCGTGTGTGTCCAATGCCAGAAATCTTCACATATTTGCAACTGATGGAAGAACATATAATATAGTTCACAGCAGCATCCTAGAATAATATTGCGTTTTTAGCGTTTTTTAAAGAGGAATCATTTATTCAACGTAGATATAGACTTTCAACTTTTTAAAATATTAATAGTTTGTTATTGAATTTTTGTTGTTAATTATTATAAAAAAGAATGTTTTCAGTTTTTTTAAACTAAACTCAATTTTAGAATTTTTAAATTTTAATAGTCTCAGTCTAGCAATAAAAATATATTATTTTACTTACTTCCTAATGATAATGTGATTACGACTTTGACTGTTATTTGAAGACATCAATGCGAGCGAAGCCGCGGGTCAAAGCTAGTTATTTAATAAAAAGTAATTAAAATAAAAGAAATATTTTATATTACTTGTTCATATAAGGAAAGATTTTTTTACTTAGATATGTAGAACCAAAAGTGGAAAGCAGAGTACATGCAATTTCCTCTCAAAAATTAAATCTCCTTAGCAACAACATTCAATAATTTACAAAATACAGTAGAACGTTGTTTATCCTAATCAATTGCTACCAGACACCATTCTGATAAGCGATTGTTCGGATAACCGAAAACCGAATGCGATCCATGCAGTATATGAAACCAGACACTATACGAATATTGAAAATCATCACATGCGGGAAACGTGCTTGAAGAAAAAGCAAAATAGGTGCAATTTTACCTTCATTGCGTAAAATAATTACTTATTTTTCGCTGTACCATTGTACACTTTCGTGTTTTCGCTGCAAGGTCTCCGATTCTCTTCAGCAGCAGTAGTTGAGTAGGACAGCACACTGATTGCTGTTCGTACCACTCCATAGCGGTCTCTAACATAAAACGCGTCAGCATTTGATGAACCCTTGCTACTTTCGTTGTTGTCCTTGTCTTCATCCATTTCATTGTCGGCAGGGTAGGATTCTTCTTGCACGGGAGTCACAATCTCGTCATCATTTAGCATTTGAAATCCACAATCTTCTGCATCGTATGCCATCCAGGAGTCTACATCTTCAGCGCATTCTCGAAATCTTGGGATCGATTGGACAAAGTCAGTAATCTCCTTCCTGTGGTCGTCACTGAAGTCTTTTTCGCCTTCTATAAATCTGGATACAGGTTATTCCATGCATTTTTCGTCAAATCACACAACTGAAATTCCCCAAAAATTCCTCACCTTGGATTTCCCCGTCACTTTTGGCCTCACGCGAAACAACTCTTGAGCATTACAATGTTCGAAAACGTATTCATATACAGTACATGTAGTTGACCAAAAAAAAAAAACTGGTTCGGATATTTGACGCTCCGGGTAATTAACGTTCGGATAAACGACGTTCTGCTGTAGCTGTAAATTTATCTTTAGAGTTATCTTTCAATTTTTTTCGTAATTTCGTAAATGTCCGTATTTCTGAAGATGTTTGACAAATAAGGTCCATTACAAATTTATCATCAACCATCCACTCAAAAATTGACAAATTTGTAGAGTAGTGCAGAGTGCCCCTGAGAAAGTACCGTGTGCCGACCCCTGCTTTAACATTTCCCTCATTCATAGTGATTTTAATTGTATTTAGAACTTAACGTAAAAAGAAAATTCCTTTTTCCTACAAAAAAAAATAGGATTTACTAAAAAATATTGTCTAAAAACACAACAGGTAGGTTTTAAACTGAACTGAAACTTAAAAATACGAAAAAACGCACCATGTGACTATGCTGTCGTGTATAATCCAGATGAGACAAAACATTGTCATGAAAACCACCAAGTCTCGAGTCATTGGATACCAATCAATGTCGAGCGACTAAAAGGAATAGAAGTCGAAATGAAAAGCAAACAGTTTAATTTATTCAATTTGGGTTAATTAAACTGGTTAGTAAATAAGATCAATTTACACCGATTGAACCAAAAATTCGTTTAAGCTTTAAAAATTCTTTAAAGAAAAGAAAAAATTATGATAAAGATGTGCGGTTTTCAAGGAGTTTGATATCCTGGGTCTATGCGCTAAGTTGTTGTTTATGTTCGCCAAGATGGGCGATAGCATTACAATATATGGTTACCTTGATATTTTGAAAATCTGGCAATGTGGTTGCCATGGGGATAACGTACATTAGAAATATTTTATCTATCTCGGAAATTTAATTTTTTTTTTTCTTTTACTTTACTTCATTTATTGGTAAAAAAAAAAAAAAAAAAAAAAAAAAAAAAAAAAAAAAAAAAAATAAATTTATGCTATTTGTCTTTTGTAATAAAAATTTCTGTGTTACCCTATTAATTGCTAAAATTAACTTCGAATGCGGATTTGTTATATTCGTTTAAACATGCGTCTAACAAAATTAAATAAAGCATAAAAAAAAAAAAAAAAAAAAAAAAAAAAAAAAAAAAAAAAAAAAAAAAAAAAAATAAATTTAATCTGAATCTGACAAAAATTTAAAAAAGTTTTCATTGTTTCTGATTATTGTGATGTTTAGACTATCTTGTTTTCGAATTTTTTTTTTTCTTTTTTCTGTTTTCGATATTTTTGAATCAGTGAATAAAGAATAAGTTGAGTATCAGGTATATATTTTTTTTATAAAAATGAAAATAGAATAATGTGTACTTTTAATTATTGCTATAAATATATATCGTCCATTTTCACCTTTACTTCTTAAAAATATTTTTTTAAAGCTCCTTGTTCGATGTAATTGGTTGCAGGAACTTGCAGTTTTTGGAATATTGCACGTTTGCAGTATTTTCTATTTTTTTTTTTTTTTTTTTTTTTTTTTTTATTTTGTATTTTTTATTTGATATTATTATTACAATTTTAATAAACATATTATGTAATTGATGATTTATAAATAATATATATCAACTTTATTTTTTTTTTTTTTTTTTTTTTTTTTTTTTTTTTTTTTTTTTTTTTTTTTTTTTTTTTTTTTTTTTTTTTTTTTTTTTTTTTTTTTTTTTTTTTTTTTTTTTTTTTTTTTTTTTTTTTTTTTTTTTTTTTTTTTTTTTTTTTTTTTTTTTTTTTTTTTTTTTTTTTTTTTTTTTTTTTTTTTTTTTTTTTTTTTTTTTATTAATAATATAAAAATACAACTATTATATGTGATAATCATACAATATTCGTTATTTGTAATAATTGCTTTTTAATTATATTTCGTATAATTATTAAATGTTATTTATTTCTTAGTATTATGTCACATTTATTATGATGTTTTTCATTATTTTTGCTATTTATTTATAATTATTATGTTAAATGAGTATTCTTATGTACGCTTCTTATTATAATACGATGTGGTTACTCTTTTTCATAATTACTATTAAATTATATTATATGATTATTATTTTTTAAATAATTATTGTTAAATCATACTATATGAATATATAATTATTATTACTGTATAATATTATATAGAATAATTACTCTAAAATTATTTATTGTATATTTCATAAAATTACTATTAGTAAATATTTTTTTAGATTATATTGATATTCATTTTTTATTAATCTTGGTTATTCTCAATCTCTTCCTATATTCTTCATTTAAAATAGATTTTACTGTATCTCAAAAGTTATTTAAAATTATTTTCCTGACGATCTCTTACCGCTATGCCGCTATCTTGGATTCCATTCGAAAGACATGCGCTGCTTGGTGTTATTCTTTATCGCACCAAGCAGCTTTTGGCACGTTGACCCAGAATATCAAACTATTTCCAGTATTTTTAGTTTTAAAATATCATCGGTAGAGGGCGCTGAGATCCGAAACACAATGAATAGGACTACAGTACGCACCATTCACTTGTTCTTTCAATAACGATTGTTCAACATGGCCTCCAGAACATTGTCCAACACAACTAAGGCGGCTTACAACCATTTGCGGATGAATGCAGCATATCGCAATGAATTACAAAAACCTCACGGTAGATAGAATCTTTTGAGTTCAGCCAATGTTGACGGGGATAAATGGTACATTAGTGATTGCAAATCTTTCCAACAACTAGAAGTCGAGCGGATTAAGGTAGGTAGAACGTGGTGGCCATGCGATCTTGCTACCTCGATCATTCAATCACTCTATTTTCACCAAAGTTAGTCTATACGAATCGTTTTACTGGGTTGGAATTAGGAATTGCAATACCAGTATTTTGAGCCACTTGTACAATTTTGTAATACCGGTATTCACAAATTTAAATACCGGTTTTTCGGTATTAATAGACATTTTTAAAATTGTCTCCCCTATATGTTCAGGGATGGCCAAACTAGAAAAATAGTAAACGTTTTTATTTTTTTATCTTCCTAACGGACGAAATTAATTAGGCAGTGAATATATAAAGTTGCATCGTACAATCAAGCGAAGTGATAAAATATGTGAATTATCCAAGGAGACGGGGCCAAAACTATTATATTACAGCTCAAAGCGATACTGCACACGCGCAGGATTCGTAATCTGATATTCGTATCTGCGAAAACAAGGTTGTAGTTGTGAAGAAAGTGCGTAATATTTCTATATTTTTTAAATTTGGAAGTTTGTTGTTCACATTGTATTTCTATATCATACTTGCATTTAAATATCATGATTTTAAATATGAAAATGAAAAGGAAGAAAAAATAATAAATAATTCAAATTTGATCAAGTTTATAGTAATTCTTTATAAAAAATTTTACCCTCAAACCTTATTAATATTCAGAAGAATTCGGTACAGTTATCGAAGATGTTTATGACACTAATGTCGATAGTGAAAAAGAATTGTACCTTGAACAAAAATTAGAATTAGAGATAAGTAAAAAAAATCTCAACAAACCGAAATACAATACAAAATCAGCTATTTCCAAAATCATTCGACGAGAAATCGATTTATTTGAAGATGGGAAACTTAGAGATAAATACTTGGAAAAAATATATCGCGTATTCTTAACAATACTGTCAACTAGCGTAGATGCCGAAAGAGTGTTTTAGACAGCTGGGAATTTGTGCACGTAATTGCGTTCCAGGTTTAATGACAGTACAATTAATGTGTGTGCATTATGTTTTTTTTAAAGCCACATTTCAAAAATTTGTAATTGTACCACAGAATGAAGTGATATTTAGACTTTTATATGATTTAAATGAATAAGATGTTCCTTTACTTTTTTTGTGCGATTCTTTATATACTGTTATAGTTTAAAAATTACAAATTAATTTTTTGTGATATTTACACTCTTTAATAAAACTGGCAAATAAAACAAAGAAAAGCACCAGTATTTTTCCTTCTTTTCCTAAAACTTCTACTACCGGTACTAAAACTGGTATCCCGGGGTTAAGATCTAAAAAATACCGAATTCCGGTATTGAACTTTTGGTCCAATATTGCAATCCCTAGTTAGAATAATATGGAGGTGTGCTATTCGAAATGAAGCTTATTACAGATTGATTTCATGCGGGCACAACTAAAAATATTTTCGCTGCTTAAAAAAATCTGACTTACTAGTAGACCCCTTCTTGTAAACTACACTTCTTTATCATTCTTTCATCCTTTTTTTAAAGAAATTTTAAAGCTTAAACCAACTTTTGGCTCACCCGGTATATTAAAATATTCTAAATTGTTATTTATTTAAAACTAAATTAAAGTTAATACCTTATAGTTATAAAATTAATATCACAATTTAAACTAAATTTTAAAAATATAAAACCGAGTCTTACAGTAGTCGCATATGATGTGTAACATCTGACATGTTATCGTGGTAAATATGCAATAGCATCTTAAATCCTGAAAAAAATTAATCGGGTAGGATTGGAAATAATTTTCTATCGAATAATTATATCTTTAATGAAAATTTTATTTAATTAACACAAGGAGTAATGCAATTTTTTATCAAAAATGATTATTCTTGTTCAGTTTGGGGAAGAATGGAGACAATAGGTTTATAACTAAAATATGACACCTATACTTGTGATTTCAAAGTATTTAAAAGCCGTTTTAAAACAGAGTCAATAACAATACCAATGTTAGTTGTCGAAACATTTTGATTTGTTTTCATTTCGAGCTTGAGTTAATCATTCAAAAAAGCTATGAACGGCTCAGCTTCTGGCAAACTGAAGTTAACGTTAAAATCATCACTCGGAATCATGGAAAGCGAGTGCAGTTTTTTTAAAAGAGCAGAACCACCTTCGGTATATGGTAAAAGTACAAAATGCAGGAAATATTTAATATTTTGAACCGTTTGATTCGGAGAAATGTATACGACAACAGAAATCACTGTCCTCAGATTTCATACACAATGAGCCCTGAGACTTTGACAAATGAGCGTAAGAATCGCAAGTTTATCCCTAGATGAAGTCTAATAAAATAAGACTTGCTGATATATGCGAAGTGGACTTAGAGTCAAGAAAATGAAACCGAGTTTTTGAATTCGAACCTTATGAAATGCTAAATTTAACAATATAAAAAATGCTGGCAGTTTGATGGCTACTAGAGTTGGACGCCGATGTGAGGGTAGCGGAGAGACACCACGAAGCGCGCTGATTGGTCAAATCAAATACCACACGCTTCCCCGACTTCTTGTTACACATTGCCGTCCCTTTTCATGAAATCACTCCTACTAATATCAGGGTCCATCAAGACGTCAGGCTTTTTTTTTATATTGTGAATTTAGCATTTCAAAAGATTCGAATTCAAAAACTAGGTTTTGTTTTCTTGACTATAAATCCACTTCGTACAAACCAGAAAGTCTTATTATACTTCATTCAGAATAAACTTGCGCTTCTTACGCTCAATTGTCAACGTCCCAGGGCTCGTTGTGTGTGAAATCTGACGTTATACACTATCTGTCCAAAAGTATCCGGACACTCCTTAAAAAAATGGTTCTGACGAGTGTAGCAATTTGATACGTAATTGAAAGCTAAAAATGTGTTTGTAGTGATTTATCAGATTGTATTTATGCGTTTGTGAGGCAATGAGTAAGTCAAAGGAGCTTAGTGAGTTTGATCGTGGCAGTATAGTGGGATGCCACCTTTGTGGGAAATCAGTTCGCGAGATTGCGGTCATTCTACAGAAGCCTAAATCCACTGTGAAGTGGAAACGTCGAGGCAGTGAAACGGTAGAAAAACGAACCGGTAGGCCGAAAATACTTGGTGAACGCTGCCGCAGGACTCTGAAAAGGGTAGTGAAATAAAATCGCAAGTCCTCGTTGGTGGAAATTTCTCAGGAGTTCCAAAGTTCATCAGAAATTAGTGTCAACAGCAGGACTGTCCGTCGTGAGTTAAAAAACTTGGGATTCCATAGTCGTGCAGCCGCTCACAAGCCAAATATCACTCCACAGAATGCGAAGCATTGATTGCAATGGTGTAGAGCTCACCGTCATTGGACTGTTGACATGTGGAAAACTGTTCTTTGGAGTGATGATTCTCGCTTTACAGTCTGGCAGTCGGATGGACGCGTCTGGGTTTGGCGGATGCCTCTGGCGAACGTTTCTTTAGCGACTGCATTGTGACGACTGTTAAGTTTGGTGGTGGAAGCATAATGGTATGGGGTTGTTTCTCGTGGTTTGGCCTGGGTCCGTTAGTTCCTGTGATTGGAAACATGAACTATGGGATGTATGTGGACATTCTGCACAATGCTGCACTCCCAACTCTATGGCAATATTTCGGGAAAGCCTCATTTCTCTTCCAGCAAGATAACTGCTCCATTTACACATCGAGGGTTGCACAGACGTGGTTTGACGAAATAGATGTTCAAAAACTGGACTGGCCTTCTCAGAGCCCCTGATCTAAATCCCATAGAACACCTTTGGGACGAATTAGAGCGCAGATTACGTAGCCAGCCAAATCGACCATCCTCACTGCAAGCACTCGCTTCAGCTGTGATAAACGCCTGGACGGCAATTCGTATGGTCACCTATCAAAATTTGGTGGAAAGTCTTCCCAAACGTGTGCAGGCTGTCATCCATGCAAAAGGGAATCAACATCATTAATATGTGCCTCAGGGCGCTCTAAGTCCATACCACTGGGTGTCCGGATATTTTTGGCCAGATAGTGTATTTATATGTGTAAACTATATTAATAGTTATATTTCCTGTTGAACGTCTGACAAAGTTCATCATTCTTAAAAAAAAATACAAGTTAAATGGAATTATATTCGAATAAATATTTTACTGTGTTATCATACTTTGAAGTTAATTCCTATCCCTGTCAATATAGTATTTTTAATTGTGATTAAAAAAGTTTTCTCGATTAAAAAAACTAATTACATGGGTTATTTTGATTTTCTCTAATACTTCTAATTTTTAAACATTTACCAAGCTAATTAAATGTTCATGATTTTGTGACTTGCAGAGATAGGTAAATTCAGAGCAGAATTTATGCAAAATTATCGGCAAAAGAAACGCGAGGAAATATTAAAAACTGAGAAGTACAGCCGAAAAAAATCCACATAATTTAACTCAACAAGAAACCTGGAAAGCACACGCTATTTGATTTGACCAATTAGGGCGCGCGGTGGCGTCGATCGAATTGGCCTGTTCCCCCCCCCCCTCTTCACAGTTTCTTTACTATTAATGACCTGCTTTTTGCAGAGGAGGGCTTACACACTAAAATATCAATTCCCATGTTAATCTTACTCTGCCAATTTTTTTATGATATTTGGGGGATCGATAGTACTACCTGTTTAATTAGGAAGTACAAGGACTCGATCCCCCCAGGTGCCTCCCCCTTGTACAGCATTTTGCCAATAGCTCGACACCTAAGCCTCTCAATCCACTCGGACATAGATCATTCGATCCCTCTGCCTCCATTGTATATTCTCAGCAAATTTCTTGCTCATAGGGTCATTCCTTGTAATTTATTTCAAGGTTTAAAACTTTTTTTAATCTGTAATATCTTGAAATGTATTCGAGTCTCTGCTTTGAGATTTAAACCACAGGTTCCCCTCGGGGCGACCCATCCATTTATCCACTTAGCCCTCTTTTGGTAGTCTTAGAGGGCTCCAGCACTAAAATATCCTGTTCCCATGTTTTTCCTATGGTGTTGGGTAAAAATTTTGCCCCCCTTTGGAATTGAGCTAGGTTTTTGATACTTGGAGGTTAGATAGCATTACGAGGTATACGAGAAATAGACCTCCTCAGGTGCTGCCCCCCCCGACAGGGCTATTTCCTTTATGTCTCGAATCCTAGGCCACCTTGGTCATCAGTACTTGCGTTATTCGATAGATATCCCTATGTGCAGAAAGCTCATAGGGATATCTATCGAATAACGCAAGTACTGATGACCAAGGATTCGAGACAAAGGAAATGGCACTGTCGGGGGGGGGGAGCACCCGAGGAGGTCTATTTCTCGTATACCTCGTAATACTATCGAACCTCCAAGTATCAAGAACCTAGCTCAATTCCAAAGGGGGGCAAAGTAGATAAAAGTAAAATAAATACAAGTAAATAAATACTAACTAACCTTGCATCTTACGTATTTTACTTCTAGTATTTATTTTTACTTCCTTTCATGAAACTAATTAATTGTATGGCTATTGCACCTGTTCTAATATTTGACTCTAAAATGCAATTTTCCACAAAATTCCTGAAATTTGTTCATACCTTTCATTACATTGTTACTTAATATTAATTTTTAAATATTTCTCTGAAAGTTTTTATTTCCATTACATTTCGCTATGTTTAAAATGTATTCGCACTATAACATCTTAACAATTTAATACAAGTAATTAAATTTGATTGGCAAAAATGTATTTATCCTTGTAATTCGGTAATCGAATCTGTTCTAAGATGGGGGGGGGGGGAATGTTTCCGCTCAAACCACGATGAGTTTCAAAGTGTCCGCTCAGGCCACGAAATGTTATGTGCCCGCTCCTGCCACGCAACCCCTCAGCTAGCTACTACACCATAGTTATAAGTCACCGCTCTTCCCCAAATTGAACAAGAATAATTATTTTTGATAAAAGAAATTGCATTACTCCTTGTGTTAATTAAATAAAATTTTCATTAAAGATATAATTATTCGATAGAAAATTATTTCCAATCATTCCTGGTTCATTTTTTTCAGAATTTAAGTTACTATTGGGTATTTTTTTTACCACAATAACATGTCACATGTTACACATCATATGCAACTACTTCAAGGTTCGTTTATCTTTCAGTTGATATTTCTTTCAAATCATCGGCCATTCTGGAACACCTAGTACAAGCGAACACAGTCTTTAAAAACACTAATTCCTTTATGTGATTTCAATTTTCCTTTCCAGCGACATATGAATCAATATTTAAAAGAAAGAAAATCAATATAAAATGGTCACGGAAGGATGAAAAATTACACTGTACCTCCCTCCATAGAGATATTCCTATAACACCTGCGATTTGAAATATATTGAATCCTATAACCGCTAATACTCCTATACCTCCCTTCGTCACAAATGTTCCTTTAAAGGAGAGAAAAAATTTCTAAATCAATGAAAATAAAATGAATTTTTGTATAACAATACAACTAACCATGAATAGTGGAAGTTAAAGTTTTGTTTCCGGGGAGACCGAAAACGTTTTTAAAATAAAGCTAATTTCAGAGTGTCAATAAATATGATGTTTATATCCATCTTCTAAAAACAATGAGGATAAAATTGTTTTAGTAATACTGTTAATTTCAAAACTCCGTCGGTTTGATTTCCAATTTTAGTCGCACTGTGACTCAGCACAAGAGCTATTGGCAACGGACCTCGTTATTTTGAACCGTAGTCAAGTGACGAGGACGTTACCCAAAATGGCACCCCTTTCTGCTAACTTTTACACCACACTAACGAGAGGACGTTTGAGCTTCGACAGATTTTATGTGCAGCGTGTCCCTTCAGTTGTACTAGACTCGAACTCATGATCCACCACCCTCAAGTCCCTTTCCTTGACCACTAGGCTACCACGACCACTTATTTTTAAACACGATCAAGTCACGCAGAGGACACCCAAGCTGGCACCCCTTTTCTCCTAACTTCCATACCACGTCATGGGAGGACATTCAGGCTTAATATATTTAACGCGCATCAGACTCCCTAAAGTGCGGGGCTTAACATTGTAGCACGATGTATAGGAGACAGTAAAATTTTTAAGATCATCATTCACGGGATGGGAAGGTGTTACGAAAGCAGTTTGCCGACTGTTTTCGGGAAATTAAAGCTGATCTATGATCCACTGCCAACGTATTAAAAACACACCCACAGCAACATTTTTATCAATAAATTCGACTTCCCGTCTTAGAAAGACTGATATATTTTCTCAGACTCTCAACAAAATTTGTCTATTGAATTATTCAATAAGTAGCAACTGTCTTCAGAGAGTCGAATGTTTAAATATTAAAGCACGCGAAGTACGTTGTTTTCCCTGCAATGACACAATGATTGTGGGAAAGAAGTTTTCCAGGGAAACTCTTTCTATAGCATTAACTTGATTAAGATTGTAGAAACCCTAAAAAATGAGCAGGATCACAAGATTGCCGAGTTTCTCACCCTTGGCGACAGATTTAAAAAAAATTCCATCACCAAGGAATCATCTAGAAATCTGTGGAACCGTATTAAAACATTTACTTTATCTGCTTGAGGTCTGTGGTCAACTCCGATTCACGATGTTAATCAATGGTTTGTCTCGGATCCGTCTATTGAGCTGCAATTTTAAAAAGCGATTAAAATAGTTCACTTGCCAATTATAGATGAAAATATTGCAGGAGATGATGCCCCGATGGCCATGAATGTTGCTCCAGCAACGTCGGGGGGTGGATATAATTCTGGAATAGAAAAATTTCAAACAGTTCAGCGCACAAGCATTTATTTATGTAGAGCTAAAGACACAATCTATATTTTTAGTGTTAAATTACCACACTAAATACACACACAACATGCTTTCAGAAAATTCTACATTTTTAAAATGACTAATGATTTTCCCGTGTATGCGTGCGTGTTGAGGTTTCTACTATGATAGCATTTCCCGCGCGAGCCATCATATAAACAAAATAAACACATGAAACAAACTGCAAAAAGAAAAAAAAATACGTGTAAAGCAAACTTGGGACTCTCCCTTGGATGTCTAAGTCGGGCATCTACACCAATGAAACCCTTTATTTTACAAAAGATTTTTTTTAACAAGTTTTGTATAATTCAGATGTTTCCAAACTATTGCCATGTTTTTCGGTTTGGGGTAGACCCCTGCTTACGTAATATTGAATTTTTGCAAATTTATCAACTTAAATGCGTTTATGACAGCTGGTGCAGAGCTGCTTACTTTAAAAGATTAAAATTTCTAACAGTATGAAGTTGGGAAACAGTGGACTTAACGCATATTAATTAAAAATTAAAGTGATACGCAAAATAACTGATTAAAAAACAAATGTTTATAATGATAGGGATGAATCTGGTGCTTCAAAACAAATTTTCAACATTTGTCATCAATCTTGTCAGGTTTAACACTAAATTTCCTCGGTTAGTAGTGTCCAGCCGTCAACCGCTCTGAAACTCCTCACTAGGAAAAGCAATTAAACACTTTCTCCAATACTCAATAATTCGAGATAAGTAACAGGTATGTCTCTTTAAATCCCAAATTGCTGACATCCGTTTCTAAACTTTACTTTAAGATCTGCGTTACTTCCTATTCCGATCAATTCCTCTTGTATTATGACATTTTTTTCAATGTGACCATAGGAATTCATTGCCTTCTGTGGTAATTAAAATCTGGTTTCCATTTGGTTAAATTTTCCTTTAAAATTAAAATCACGATCTGGTTTAATGAGAACTGTTGTAGACCCCCCCCCTCCCCATTTCCATCTCATGGACCTCCAAATTGTTTTCTTGCTGTCGTGGATCCCTTGCAGGTTCTCATAGACCCCTGGGGGTCTATATAAACCAGTTTGGGAAAATTACTGGTGTAATTCAACAGTAACAATGGATGTTAGATCTGCTGAATCTAGTGAGTGAGTGAATATTAACGTCCCACTGTTCAGCTACACGAGGGCTTTTGGGGACGGTCCGCGTAATTCTGAACTATGGTCAAGTGAAGCGGACGACACCCGAGCTGGCACCCACCTCTCCTAACAACCACACCACACCAACGGGAGGACGTTTGAGCTCTATACAGATTTAATGTGCATCGCTCCCCTACACGGTGGGTCTTCAGTGGTACTGGGACCGAACTCATGACACGCTAGCCACGATCCGATGCCTAGACCACTTGGCTACCGCGGCCACCTGCTGAATCTAGGGAGAATGGCCAGAATACCAAAACTGTATGTGATCTGTTTTGTATACTGCTCCTAGTTGCGACAGTTCTGATAAAAAAATTTGATATCGTTTGCTGTGTCTCAAAAGTAGCCGATGGTTTTAAATCCCATCGTCAGAGATCGTCTGCAATATTTTTCAAAAGCGAAAAAAAAAAAATGTAGTCTTTCATGTATGTTGTTCTAAAATCAGTCGTAACTTTAACACTTTGGACAGAAAGGTGGAGCAGACAGTTCTATGCATCAAAAAAAGGAGAGACTGTCGGAGATTTTTAGGGCTTAGATATATAGAAATTGAAAAGGTTATTCATTTATCAAGCCGATTAGAGATTTTTTTAGAACAGCATTCTAGAAGGGCCGTTTTTAACCTCCCTGGCACCCTAAGCACTTCAAATTATTACCCACCCCCACATACACTATTTTCAAAGCACCCTGCCCCTTCAATTCTTACCTTGCCAGTTATGGTTTGAACGGATTTTCCCCCGTTACTCTTTTCCCTTTTTTCTGTTTTTATTCCTTCCACTATCCACCACTTATGAACCTGCCATGTTCAAGACTACCAACCATCAGCCGTAAGGAAAGAATATTGCCACTCTTGTTCATTTCTTACCTTACGACATCACGGACCACCCACCCGCCATTTTGTAAATTATTACAGTAAATTATTGAAATCTTTTGCAATTACAATATTATACATTATTGTAAGAACCGTTTTCAAATTGTTAATAATCTTTTTCATCTCTTATCACTCTACTATCTTTTACTTTTCGACATTCTTCTTCCTTAAGTCTTTGTCATTGTACCTGTACAACAAAGAATTTCTTCGAGCTTTGGTCAGTGCAAAATTGTTAATGTCATTGTAATCAATTCCAATTGTAACATGATTTTGAGCCCATAGCAACATCAAATTGTTGAGCTTTTCATTTTCCATAGTAGATCTCATTTCAGCCTTTACTCTCTTAAGGGCAGAAAAATATCTTCTGTACAGTTAGTCACAGGAAAATTCTCATTGCAACTTCTAAATTTGAGAAGGCAATCTCCAACTAGTTTTTCTTTATATAGGAGGAGGCTCGTCTCTCCAGTGTTATTTTTTTCTTCCTTCATAAACATTTTGAAATGGTGACACTTTTGTACAAACTAGTCTTCGATGCCTTTGGGGGTAGCTTAGAGCAAAGTATTTAGCCTAATTTGTCCCATCTTCCTGCTCTTTTACATGAAGACTTCTGAATATCAAGAATCTTGTGTAGAGAGCTTCATAGCGGCGGTACGTTCTCTGTAATTTTAATTTTGTTTTCGTCCTCCAGTTTTTTTGCGCCCAAGGAACGTGCCCAGCTTATCTAAGCCTAAAAGTGACCCTGCGTTCTAGACCAGACTATAAACGGTTGTCCACGCTCGGCGAGAAAAACAGGCTTCGTTAAAGCAGTTAGAGATAGAATTCATCGAAGACTCTTCTTGTTAAACAGATGAACATACCAAAAAAAATGTGCCACACAGTAAATGAAGACCTTTGACTTTAAGAGGTTAAAGAATAATTGTCCGTTTTCTTACAAAATATTTAAACCACCAGAGGCACCTTGAAGCAAAAGTACTGCAGCTGCGGCATGCTCATAGCAGTCACAGGCGAATTCTGCTTACTGGCGAGAAAATTTGAGTTTGAAAATCTTTCAATCGCCAGAATGAGCGTTTTTTTGAAGTACACAAGAATCATCCAATAACCCAAAGTGAGAGGAGGAAAAAAAGGCTTGAATTGTGCTCATCATACGGTTTCTGTAATGTTTTTTTAGGAAAGGGGGGAGGGGTATCACACCTACGAATGCGTCGCAGAGATTCATTTTTGATAGAAAAGAGTGAAGTCCATGTTTAAAGTTTACCAAACACTGTCTTAGCACTAACAGTGAAGTAACTGAGCGTAAACTTATTCAACGGACACAAAGGACGTCTCAAGACTTCTTGAGGCCCTGGCCCCCTACGTAAAAGTAGGCCTAACTTATGACCTTAAAAACAGATAATACATAGCATACGTTGCCAAAAACTCGTATAGAAATAACACGAAACAAATAAATATGTACGACTTGTAAATCGCACAAACCAATTGCCGCCGTTTCACTGAATGAGTAATGATGGTGTATGGTAATAGACCTATACATGGACGACGATCATCAAATGTAGTCAGTACATGTATCGTTCAAAATTCCCAGTTTTTTGGAGAACACAACCAGAAATAACATTGAAAGCATTCGAATCGGGACCTTTTTAAGGTAAGTCGAGAACGAGATAAGGCCCCCGTTGTGTACGAAATCCTGTGCCTGGGCCCAGTTGGCTCATGCCTTAAGAAGTCCCTATAGAAACGATTGGACTTTTTGCTCTACTCTACTCTACTGCTGCTCAGTGGCGTATGAAAAAGAATGTATTAGACTTCATAGAACACAAAAGATTGGCCTTCCAGCCGTCGAAATTTAAATCCGCTCCAATATAAATTGTGATCAGCATTGGAGAAAAAGTTGTGCCAAAAATGACATCCCAATATGAACATTCTTAGGTGCTCTTGAAGGAAAGCAGCTGCCGCGAGGGTTAAAGCCGCGGTGATTTACCGGTGCGATAATGTTCTGTTACAGGCAATGCTGTGGAGTGCACCGGTATTTGCTCCTGATGAAGGCTGCGTTAAACGAGAGCTGGAACAATGCTGGGGCGCAGGTGCTGGCTGGAATTGGAGATACTGTTGAAGTTAGATCATGACTCTGCGTTGGTGTCACTCTGTCTTCTCTAGATTTTAGAGTCTCTTTAAAAGTGGAATACGTCCCGCCCACGAAAGTGACACGTGATGTGTAGTCACTTCTGTTTGGTCGTATTTGGTGAAACCGTTCTTCCATTGGTCGAAAGTTCCCCTTCGCGCGGTGTACTTTGAAACCGCGGCTTGGCGTGGGAACCGTGCGGCACCTTACTGTCGGCTAGATCAAGGAAGGTCAAAAGTTGACTTCCCTTAGGACATCAGCCCTGGGGTGTCCACCCTGGAATACTTTCCCACGAGAAACTGCTTGACCGTCGAGACGTCACTTGTTCCCGACGGGAAATGGGTCTTTGATGGACACCGCCGCACAGCCATGGAAATTGCAGTGAAGATAGTGCTTAGCCTCAATAGATAAGTAGTCAGACTTAAACCCATGTGAAGTCAAAAGGTGATCAATTTGAAAATAAGGAGCTTAACTTTAAATTTAAAGGTAAATTTATCAAAATTTTTTTTAAAAATTAGTTTTATAAATTACGTTACATTTTATGTGAATTCCATTATAATTGTTTCAGACCATATGGTACGACTAGGTACAATAAACAGTTTGAGACTTTCACTTACTGTCTGCAATGATATTGAGCGAGGGGATGAAGTAGACGTCGCACACAACTGCAATCATGGCGCATATGTAAGCCAGGATGAGGAAATGTACCAGTACACCCCCTTTCTGTCGCTCTTCCTGGGTGAAAAAGTCTTCCGGAAACGAATGGATACAAGACCGGAAGCAGTCCAAATCAAATGCATTTCCAGCTATCAGCAGCTTGCAATCTGAAACGGAATCAGGAGGGATTCAGTTTTGCTTTCTCAATTTTTTTTACGATTTTATTTGTTCGACTAACCCGGGAGAAGACGCGCACGGGATACTAACGTTTATGGTTGCGCGGGGTGACTGAGTCACCCCAATCGTTTCTTTTATTATAATTTTTTTGTACACGACACAAATCGTTATTCCAGTGAATAATTTAACTAAGAAAATGTATACTTACCTGCCGCCCAGCCGGTATGGTGGATATGACCCTCGGCTTGTAACCGAGTGGGCTCGGGTTCAAATCCCGAATAAGGCATGGATGTATCTTCGGAAAAAATCGCACTTTCGCCTGAAATGGATTCCTGTCTCGAATGGAAAGCAGCGCACCCCTTCTGTTCTATGCAGGGATCATCGTTTGTAATTTAAATGTCTATATTCTTCTGTTTGTATTGTATGTTTCTGTTCTCCCACTCATCTTTCATATGTATCCCCAGGACAAAAACACACGTCAACAAAAACATACATACTTTTAAGGACTTTTCAATTTTTGATGTGTAACATCTTTCCTCTCGATTGCTGGAGATTTGTGGGAGTGATTTCCTGAAAAGGGACGGAAATTCGTAACAGGAAGTTGGGGAAGCGCGCTATTCAGCGAAGTTCTGTTTTTTCTCCTTCATTCGGGAGGGGTTCAACCCCCATCCCCCACCCCCTGCGGTCTAGGCCGTGGGATCTTTGTTTTTGTTTTCTCACTTTATGATCAGAGAAGAAGCCAAGTCCTTTAGGCAGAGACGTGGTTAGACATTGACGAACGTGTTTCAATACCCGACTTCGATTGCTGCGTACAATTTAAACGACCGGGCCACACAGAGCACCTGGTGTTGCGATCTATCGTAAACAGAACAACTCACATGGTGTGGCTGCTCATATGGATATTACTTATCGTCTAACAAGTGGACTGGGTATTGTTAGTCAATATATTGGGGACATTAGTGCGGCAAAATGCTTATTTGAAAATGGACATACGGTGATTTCGGTGGTCGTATACATTTCTCCGAATCAAACGTCTCAAAAAAATTAAAGATTTCCTGCATTTTTTTACTTTTACCATTTTCTACTGGGGCCGTGGGTAGCCTAGTGGTTAGAGCATCGGACTCCTGACCCGAGGGCCTGGGTTCGATGCCACTAAATACCACCGAGTATAGACGGAGTACATGCTCGTTAAATCAGTGGGTCCGAAAGTCTTGTGGGCGGTCGCAGCAGAAACCACGAGTGCAGGGGGCTGGAGAATATTTCCCTCCCTTCAGTTCCATGCCAAAATTGTGGAGGTGGAGATAGGTGGTGTCGCCATCTATCGTTAAGAAGTCCAACCTGTCTCACAGGCAATGGCAACTTTCATTCCTTCCCTGCGGGAAGTACACGACAACAACAACAACCATTTTTTACTCTACCATATACCGAAGGTGGTTCTGCTCTTTTTTTTAAAAAAAAAAAAAACTATCACTCGCTTCCCATGATTTTGAGTGGTGATTTTAAAGTTAACTTCAGTTTGCTAGAAGCCGAGCGACTCATAGCTTTCTTGAATGATGAACTCAAGCTCGAAATGAACACAAATCGAACAACTAACAGTGGTACCGTTATTGACGCTATTTTTCACAACGGTTTTTAAATACTTTGAAAATACAAGTATATGTGTCATTATTCTTCCCCAAACTGAACAAGAATAGTTATTTTTCATAAAAAATTTTGCATTACTCCTTGTGTTAATTAAATAAAATTTTCATTAAAGATATAATTATTCCATAGAAAATTATTTCCAGTCATTACCGATTCATTTTTTTTTTCAGGATTTAAGTTGCTATTGCGAATTTACCACGATAACATGTCAGATGTTACACATCGTATGCGACTACTGTAAGACTAGTTTCTTTTTTTTTTTGTTGATAATTTGAGAAAAAATATCCATTAGACAAGGACCGATTTATCCATTGGGTGAACCCCCAGGGGCATGGATGGGCTCGGATAAGCCAAGGCCAGATTTTCTGATTATAAATTTTGATTCTCCAGTGCCAAGGGAGCCTGTAGATCTTCTGCGTCCAGGACCCAAAATGAGTTTAAATCGGCACTAAATCAAACTGAATCAAGAAGGCTTAAATGTGCGTGACTTTAAATAAAGGACACAAATCACAGACACTTTTCGTTAATATTACAGGAACATTATTTTCAGACAAAACTGCCCGATTTTGTTCAAGTTAATGTAGTTTTATTGCCCGTTGATGATCGACAAATAGCATGTTGAACTTTTTCTTGCTTGCGTTTTTTTTTGACAGGGTGAAGTGTGTCTTGTGGTACACTTATATCTGCATATTTTTTCTTAATGGAGTCTTTAGGTAGCATTTGAAAATTTTCCTTTCAACTGAAACGTTTCATGTGTAAATCGCTTTTCTGAATTTTATTTTCGCTATCATTACATTATCACAGTAGCGCACACAGAAAATTTTCAAGTTGGGTGTCTAAGGTCAAAAGTCCCCGAACTCGTATCATACCTCAAGACAACACCAATTGATTCTTCTGATTTTGTTAACAAAAAACTGTACAAAATAAACTATTGAATTAATAATTAGCATTAATTAATAAAAAAAATTGTTTTAATTACAAATATTTAAATTTTACATTAGATATATGTATAGATATAGGATTATCAATCGAAAAAAACTCAAGGGCTTTGGGGGGTGTACGGACCCTAGTACACACCCTTGTGTGCGCCACTGCATTATCATATGCATTATTTCAGCAAGTTCTTCCCTTGCTTGATCAGTTTAAACTTCCATCACAAGAGATATCACAGATGTCCATTTCTTTTCTTATATATTCTGCTCATTTACATTTATAAACCATAATGTCGTACAACACAGCAATCACGACCCCTAAGTTGCTCACAGGGGGGAAATAAAGCCGATTTAAGCTCATTTCGGACCCTGGGCGCAGATCTGCAGGGTCCCTTGGCAGGGAGAATCAAAATTTCTAACTAGAAAATCTGGTTAAGTCCAACTTATCCGGGCCCCGGGACTCTGGGTGCTCAATGGATAAACCGGCACTGGCGTGTTCATAGAAAATATTTTGGAACAACAGTGCTCGCGCGGATAACTCGGTCAAATCAAATACCTTAGGATTGTAAAAAAGGCGACTGGGTCGCGCGGTTGGTTGTCGCTGTCCATCTGGTCTGAAGGTTTCGGGTTCGAACCCGGCCCTAGTCGGTGAATTTTCATGATGCAAAAAATCGACAGCGGCCATGCCGCATGATCCTGAGGCATGTAAAAGACCCTTGAGAGCCTGTTTCGCTTGGATGCGGTCGACCAAATTAAATCCTAAGTACGGTTTCGCATCACCAGAGCTCAGGTGCTTCCCTCTATGGAGAAGTGAGCGAGTGAATATAAACGTCGCACTGTTCAGCTACACGAGGGCTTTTGGCGATGGACTTCGTAATTTTGAATGGTCAAGTGACGAGGACAACACCTGTACTTTGGTACCCCCTCTCCTAACTACCACACTTATAGGAGGACGTTTGAGCTGTCGATAGATTTTTCGTGCATCGCATCCCCACGCGGTGGGTCTTCAACGGCGCTAGGCTCGAACTCATGACACACCGGCCTCGAGTCCTTTGCCCTGGCCACTAGGTTACCGCGGCCACCCCTCTGGGGAAGAAACTACCTGCGGCGATTTGTATCCGTCTATATGGAGCCGCATTAAAAGAGATTCTAACTTCCGGGGAATGGAATAGGTCTGCAATGGTAAAACACTAATCCGCAGCCCATTAGAAATAAAAAGGAAAAAAAGATTTGCAAAAAAAACGTTTGCCACACCCAAAAAAGAGGGAGATAAGTGACAAATATATTTTAGTTCACATGAAGATTGTCATATAGGAGGTCAAGGTCATATACTGTCAAGGTGATTAGTTACAAACAGTTTTCCCAGAAATAACGATTTCGTTAGCCTAGGGTGACTCTGTACCCCCACGCGACCGCTCCAGGGTTAATATTACACTGAAATTGCATGATGGACGATCGCTCATAGTCTTACGACTAAGAATTAGAAATAGAAAAAAAGAAAAACGAGCCTTACAGTAGTCGCATATGATGTGTAACATCTGACATGTTATCGTGGTAAATACGCAATAGTGATTTTAATCCTGAAAAAATGCATGGGGTAGGATTGGAAATAATTTTCTATCGAATAAATAATCTTTAATGAAAATTTTATTTAAATAACACAAAGAGTAATGCAATTTTTTATCAAAAATATTTATCCTTGTTCAATTTGGGGAAGAGCGGAGACAATATAGATTTATGGAAACTAAAGTATGACACATACTTGTGATTTCAAAGTATTTTAAAAATCGTTGAAATACAGCGTCAGTAACAGTACCACTGTTAGTTGTCGAAACATTTCGATTTGTGTTCATGTCGAGCTTGAGTTCATCTTTCAGAATCTCTATGATCGGCTCAGCTTCTGGCAAACTGAAGTTAACGTTAAAATCACCATTCAAAATCATGGGAAGTGAGTGAGTTTTTTTTAAAAGAGCAGAACCACACACACACCTTCGGTATACGGTAAAAGTACAAAATGCAGGAAATCTTTAATTTTTTGTAACTGTTTGATTCGGAGAAATGTATGCGACCACCTAAATGACTGTTTGTCCATTTTCAAATAAGCATTCTGCACATAGGTCCCCAATATATTGACTAACAATACCCAGTCCACTTGTTTGACGATCAATAATGTCCATATATTACTGGTATTTTTTATGTGTCACATCTTTACTCTCAGTTGCTGGAAATTTGTTGGAGTGATTTCGTGAAAAGGGACGGAAATGCGTAACAGGAAGTCGGGGATGCGAGCGCTGTTTGATATGACCAATAAGCGCGCTTGGTGGTGTCTCTTCGCTACCCTCGCATGGGTACCAACTGTAGTAGCCATCAAGCTGGGGAAGAGTGCCATTTGATTTGACCAATCAACGCGCTTGGTGGTGTCTCTTCGCTACCCTCGCTTAGGGTCCAACTTAAGTAGCAATCAAGCCGCCAGCTTTTTGTTTTATATTGTTAAATTTAGCATTTGGAAAAGATTTGAATTTAAGAACTTGGTTTCGTTTACTTGACTCTAAATCCATTTCGCACATACCAGCAAGTCTTATTAGACTTCATCCAGAATAAACTTGCCGTTCTTACGCTAAATTGTCAAAGTGTCAGGGCTCGTTGTGTATGAAATCTGAAGTTATATTTATATGTGTAAACTATATTAATAATTATATTTACTGTTAAGCGTCTGACAAAGATCATTCTAAAAAAAAAAAAAAAAAAAACGAGCCTTACAGTAGTCGCATATGATGTGTAACATCCGACATGTTATTGTGGTAAATACGCAATAGTGATTTTAATCCTGAAAAAATGCATGGGGTATGATTGGAAATAATTTTCTATCTAATAAATAATCTTTAATGAAAATTTTATTTAATTAACACAAGGAGTATTGCAATTTTTTATCAAAAATATTTATCCTTGTTCAATTTGGGGAAGAGCGGAGACAATATAGATTTATGGAAACTAAAGTATGACACATACTTGTGATTTCAAAGTATTTTAAAAATCGTTGAAAAACAGCGTCAGTAACAGTACCACTGTTAGTTGTCGAAACATTTCGATTTGTGTTCATGTCGAGCTTGAGTTCATCTTTCAAAAAATCTATGAGTGGCTCAGCTTCTGGCAAACTGAAGTTAACGTTAAAATCACCATTCAAAATCATGGGAAGCGAGTGAGTTTTTTTTTAAAAAACGTAGAACCACCTTTTCTGTATACGGTAAAAGTACAAAATGCAGGAAATCTTAAAAATTTTTTTAACTGTTTGATTCGGAGAAATGTATGCGACCACCGAAATGACTTTGTCCATTTTCAAATAAGCATTCTGCCGCACATTATGTCCCCAATATATTAACTAACAATACCCAGTCCACTTGTTTGAAAATCAATAATCTCCATATATTACTTACTCGTATTTTTTTAAGAATGATGATCTTTGTCAGACGCTTAACAGTAAATATTGTTATAAATATAGTTTACACATATATATATAACTTCAGATTTCATATACAACGAGCCCTGACTTTTTTGACACTTGAGCGTAAGAATCGCAAGTTTATTCTGGATGAAGTCTAATATAATAAGACTTGCTGGTATGTGCGAAGTGAATTTAGATTCAAGTAAACGAAACCAAGTTTTTGAATTCCAATCTTTTCAAATGCTAAATTTAACAATATAAAACAAAAAGCTTGGCTTCCCCGGCTTGATGGCTAGTAGAGTTGGACCCCGTGCGAGGGTAGCGAAGATACACCACCAAGCGCGCATATTGGTCAAATCAAACAGTGCGCTCTTCCCCGACTTCCTGTTACGCATTTCCGTCCCTTTTCACGAAATCACTCCAACAAATATCCAGCAACTGAGAGTAAAGATGTTACACATCAAAAATATTACTGCAACACCCAGTTTATTTCACGGCGAGTCATTAAAGAGGTAAAAAGAAAGGAAGAAATATAAGTAGCACTTAGAACGGTATTGATTTTTTGCTTAGGTTTTCAACCTGGATTCCGAGGAAACAAAAATAACATTTTTAAAGCATTCTTTTATGGGAAATTCTTTTACCTTTATGTAACAGCGACTGCTGTTCGGAGCTTCAACTAGGATTTTTGAAAGAAAAAAATTTAGAAGTGGATTTATTCATAATTTAATACGTGTAGAGAAGTTTTAACAAAAAACCTAACATTTCACAATCGGTAGTAACTCTGAAAATATAACATTAACTTTCAAAAATCTTAGTTCAGGTTCTGTATAGAAGTCTTGGCTATATATAAGCAATATATTATTACAGAAGCATTTTTCATCAAAAAACATTGAGAAAGTCATTTTCCTTTCATTTTATGCTAAAATATTGCAATTAAATTATTTTTAATTGCAGTAATACTCTTAAAACAATTTTACTTGTATGTTCTAATTCAGTGGTTTTCAAACTTTTTTTAACTCTTGAAACCCCTAGAACTTGTGAAGGTGCCTTCATGGTACCCCTAGAATTAGATAGTGTTTTCGTGGGGGGGAGCCCCATTCCATACATATAGTTCGAAGAATATATCTCAAAATAATATAAGTAGATCGACATGCTACAGGTACCTTATATAAAGGCAATTAAAAAAGTTTTGCATTTAATTATTAAAAAATGCTAATTTAATTTTTTTTTAAATATAATTTACTCATTAATATTAATTTGCGATTCAAGAGTGTCACCTATACCCATGCATTATATTTATTAATTGGGATATATGCTAGTAATTTTTTTTACACAAACTGTCGAAGTCTAGGTCTATTGAGATTAAAAGCAACCGCATTACCTATTCTGAGTTTAATTTGTTTTTATTCTTTGTTTTTGTAGAAATACATTTCATTTAAACATAATGTTCTGAATGGTATTAAAATATTTAAAACTGTGTGAGAAATCCCGTGTAATTTGCAACCAAAAATTTAGAAGCTGTTCTTGCTTAAGTTTAGATTTTATAAAATCTTTTGATATGTTGTTCCCTTTATTTCATTATTGGTGTTACACCACAAATGTAAAAAGGTGCATTTTCCATTAGAAAGCTATTTAGTCTTGCAAGACATTGTGCTAATTAATGAGTAAAATTTATCTCGTGGAACTCGAGACAATCAACAAATAGATTATTCACTCTAGCAGGAAGTACATTTAAAGACAAACGTTTTAATATTCCTTTATTATATTATAATAAAATCTTAAATTGCGTTGCAGAATAAAGTTATTCTATATAAATAAAATTTTCAGTTTTAATGAATAGGGGGAAATGAGCTTTAGGCACTTGTAACTATACAAGCTTCATAGAGAACGTCAATCTATTTTGCATACCATATTTATTTCTTCTCTATATTTTTTGTTGAGACTAGTGGAACCCCAAGGTTCCATAGAACACAGTTTCAAGACCACTGTTCTAACTCAACTAACACTAAATATTAATAATGAAATATATTAAATAAAGGTTTTCATTTACATGCTTTTTCAAACTCACAACTACGAACGTAGTCACCTTAAAATACATTTTAAAATTATAATTTATTTTGTTTAAAAATGTACACTGTATGTATACACTGTATGTAATTGATAGAATAAAAGGAATAATGTCGAATTATATAACCGGATTAAGAAATATGGAACACAGCTCAATTATTAAGAGGACACAGTACGATTCAATTGTCAAAAATCGGTCAAAAAAATAAAATTTATTTTTTATCTTAAATTATTCTTTATATACTTTTCTATAACCTCACAAAATTTAAAAGCTCTAAATTTAAAATACACAGAATTACGATAGCTTTTACGTTCGTTTTTATTCACATCCCTATGGCAAATCAAAACTTTAAACTTACTTATCTCAGAGAAAGATAAAATAACTAGTTTGTCTTCATTTAAAATGCTAAGGCTCTTTTTCTATATATATTGTGCCTAATGGTTTGAAATTTTTTTTTTTTACTTATTGCTAATAGTACATGTTACAATAGTACATGTATGCATTTTCGAATCAAAGCAATACTTATTTTTTTTTAAATAATTGAACTCAGAATTTACACATTTTTCAAGGAATTTTCAATAAGCATTCATAAAAAGAAGTATTGTACGAATACCAATCATGTTACCGCAAAACCTATACCAACTTCTGTTAACCATAGTTTAACGTACTTGTAAATCAAATTTCATGTGTGTAGGTAAATTTTTCTAGAAGTGTAGAGTTTTAAAATCACTTCACAAATTTTTATAAGTTTTTTCCTTAAAAAATTTAATGACTAGCTTTTTATAAAGTTTTTAGATCAAAATATGTTTTACCATAGTATACACACATAGGAGAAGACCAAAAAAAGGAACTAGTTTGATATCACGGGGCACGGCGCCAAACGCTGTTTGGCGTGATAAAGAATCACGCCAAGCAGCGCATGCCGTTGGAATGAAATTAAAGATGGCGGCTTAGCGGTAAGACTAGTCAGGAAAATAATTTTACAGAAATGTTTTGAAAAACATTAAAATCTATTTCAAATGAAGAATTTAGGAATAGATTGAGACTAATCAAGATCAATAAATTATTAATATCAGTTTTTCTAAAAAATCATATTTACTACTAATAATATTATTCAGTATACAATAATCTTGTAATATAATGTTATAGAAATTATTATATATAATATTCATATAATACTAAATAGTAATAAGTATTAGATATTTATATGGTATTACTTTTTATAATCACATAATATAATTTAATAGATTTTATAAAAAAAGAATAATCCTATTGTAATATAATAAGAATCGTACAGATATAAGAATACTCATTTAACATAATTATGAAAACAAAATAATAATTGTAAATAAATAACAATAAAAATAAATAAGTAACATATCACTTAGAAATAAATAAAATAATAATTATAAATAACACATATGTATTAATATTTATAAAATAACAATTGTTACAAATAACGTACATGATTATTACACATTATAATTATTGTATTTTTATATTATTAATAAAATAATTACATAATATATATTAAAATTGATAATGAATAACAACTAAGAAGTACTGAAAGCTTGCTATGTTCCAAAAAACTGCAAATTTCTTCAAGGAATTTCATTGAACAAGAAACGGAAAAAAAACATTTTTAAAAAGTAAAATAAATTGAAAAAAGAAAACGATTTATAGAAATAATTAAAAATATAACACTCACTCTTTTATAAAAAAAAATCCTAGTTCTCACCAATGATATTACAAATATCCATATTCGAAAATAGCATTAAATAAAACAGAAGACTGAAATATATTTTGAATCGGGATTGCAATGAAAATGGTTAAATTGTAAAAGAAATCGAAATAAAATCGTCTGAAAATAATAGGATTACCGCGGGAACAGAATTAATAAAAATTATTTCTAATATACGTTATCTCCATGGCAACCACATCGCCAGACGATAAAAATATTAAGGTAACCATATTGTAATGTTATCGCCCATCTTGGCAAACATAAACAACTTGGCGCGATGCCCGTGATATCAAACTAGCAGGAAATGTAAGCTAATTCATAAACTTCAAAAAATAAAATAAATGAAGCCATTTACTTTTTGAAAGAAAAGGCGAATTCTCCGGGTTCTCGATAAGGGTTACTTGTAAAGCGAGAAGTGCTGATGAAAATATGAAGAAACATGGAACAGCAAACAAATAGCGTATCTTTCGATACTTGGAGGATGAACGCATGGTACTTTACAAAACAATCTTGTGCAAATAATTCCTGGATTAATTACAAAAAGAACAATCAGCACAATTTTTAATGAATGTTAAAAAATTCGAACACCACGCAATGACTATTAAAACGGCAATTAACAAACATACTTGAACAACATAAAGAGCCACTTTCGAATGTTTTTGTTCTCAATTTTAAGCTTTATTGTTTCGTAGGAGTTGCCATCAGCACCTTTGGAAACGTCTCAGTTCCGTTTCTTTTATAGAAATTGTTTTTGTTTAGAGTAAAAATAATTATCGATTTGATCCGACCGGGGAGTGAGTGAGTGAATATTAACGTTCCACTGTTCAGCTACACGGGGGCTTTTGGGGACGGTCCGCGTAATTTTGAACCATGATCAAGTGACGCGGACGACACCTGAGCTGCCCCCCCCCTCTCCTAACTACCACACCAACGGGAGGACGTTTGAGCTCTCGACAGATTTAACGTGTGCATCGCTCCCCTACACGGCGGGTCTTCAGTGGTACTGGAATCGAACTCATGACATGCTAGCCACGATCCGATGCCTAGACCACTCGGCTACCGCGGCCACATCCGATCGTGGAAATTACATGAATAGAAGAAGAATTTGCATTTACGTAAAAGTAATTTATCTGCGTTATTTTCTTTCAGATTGTTAAGAAAATAAAATGACCAATTTATATCTGGATTAAAAGTAAAGGGAAATGAGCGGGTGTTTGAAATTATCTATTGGCATAATAGGATGACATTCAGAAAAAATATATAGCGGAAATTGTTTTTGTAAAGCGGTTTATATTTGGTTATATTACAGGCAATTGTAAATGGTTTAAAAATGCATTGCTTGTATTCAGCTATTTATATCACACGCAAGACGAAATGTAAACAGTTCTGGGCGTGAGTTATCGTTCATGTAATTAAATATATTTGCTCCGTTTTTATTTTGTTGCAAAATAAACGAAACTTAGTTACTTTACATGTCAAGCAACCACACAATATTCGTTTCTACTAATAATCGGAATTAAAAATTGAAAAAGTAATTTAAGAATTGAGAAAAAGAAAATTCTTACGGGAAAAAAAATGTTGCTTGCAACGCAGTATCCTAGGTCTAAATGGAAAAATACGTATATAACATTGCAAAAATATCTATATATGACACCACGGTAGCATAGCGGTAAAGTCACTGCTTAATAGTAAGTTACATTCTTTTAAAGACGATTGAATGAAATAATAGGACTCAACTTATAAGTCTTCTGAACTAGTGTTGGGGCCGCGGTAGCTTAGTGGTCATGTCCACAAGCCTTATGCCGGAATGTCATGAGTTCAAGCCCTAGTGCCATCGAGTGGCCGTGGTAGCCAAGAGGTCAAGATGTCGGACTCGTGGCTGGTGTGTCATAAATTCGAGCCCAGTACCACTGAAAACCCGCCGTGAAGGGGAGCGATGCTTGTTAAATCTGTCGAGAGCTTAAACGTCCTCCCTTTGGTGTAGTGTGGGGTGGTAGCTAGGAAAGGTGTGCCAGCTCAGGTGTCGTCCTCGTCACTTGACCATGGTTCAAATTTACGAGGTCCGTCGCCAAAAGCCCTCGTGTTGCTAAACAGTGCGACGTTAATATTCTCTCTCTCTCTCTCCCTAGTGCCAACGAGGACCTGCCGTGTAGGGGGCTGATGCATGTTGAATCTCTCATGGCTCAATATCTTCCCATGGTCATGGTGTAATAGTTTGGAGAGATGTGCCAGCTCAGATGTCGTCCTCGTCCCGTGACCTAGGAGGTCCATTGCCAAAAATAACGTTGATAAGCGCTCACTCATTAAACTGTGGAGTTATTAGATCCATTAAATGTTTCAGTTGACATATTTTGAGTTACGAGTGTGATGAAGAGATTAATACCTGGGGGGGGGGGTGCCAGCTCTGGTGTCGTCCTCGTCACTTGATCAAACCATACCAAAGCGAGATCTTTAGAGTCTCAACGGATTAAACGTACATCATCCCAGAGATAACAGAAGTTCTTAGTGGCAGCAGGTGTCGGAATGACGACTGGACGGATGAGCGACCATTAGTATGTTTTAATTAGATGGCAAATTGTGGGAATTTTGCAAGATTTTATGGGGGGGGGGGAACCTTTTTGTCATTATATATACATTTGAACGGGCTTTTGGTAAAATCGAAACAACTCTAATACAGAATGAATGCACACTATAAAGGCAAAACTGACGAAAACCATAACATTTAAAATTTTATTTGAAAAAAAAAAAGGAATTACTTGCACAATTTTATCACTAACACGAGGTACTTTAAAATTTAGGCATTATTTTATAATGCTTCTGATTTAAAACTTCCACTCCCCACATAGCTGGCCCTGTCCATAGAGTTCCCTTTCTCTGCATTACAAAAACTTATATTGTAGAAATACTAAAAGGAAAACATTATCAAACTAGAAACAAGAGTTTTCTTCAAAAATCAAACATATGAAAGCAAATAATGTAAAAATTATCCTATGAAACCAAAACAATAAAAAAAAAATTAAAGAACAAGAGGCACATTACATGAAATTTTAACTCAACAAGTAAATGAAATTTAAGTTGACCAATGGTAAAAAATGCCAGCAAAATTCAGACCTTATGAAAGTATGCAATTATCAAGGTAATCAATTATTTCAATAGCCAAAGATCCTCTACAGCAGGGGTGGGCAGACTTTTACATGACACGGTCTACTTCTAATTTTTTCAAGGTGTTGCGGTCCACTCAGTGGCGTAGGCGTGATAAGCACAAAAAAAACTCCACAATATTTATATTATAACAATAATAAATACAGAATACGTATATACACAATACATAACTACAATAAAATAACTTACACTTTTAAAACTGCATTTTAAGTAAAACGCAAAATACAAGCATAATAATTATACCCTCAAATTTATATGAAATGATGCATTTATTATTAAATAATTCAAAACAAATGAAAAAAAAATTAATCATTTTCATTTAAGGTTAGTTCTCGACTGGAATGATACGTTGCTTTAATTATATCCATCGTTGAAAATGTAGATTCACTCAGGTAGGTAGAGCGAAAGAACGATGTTAAATGAATTGCAGCTTTTTAATATAAGGATGCTTTACTTCGTCCATTAGATTCCAAAAGTTATTCTTTTAAAATTACGTCCTTTTAAAGAAAAGAAAAATTGTGTTTCAAGAAAGATGAACAGAATATTTAACATATTTCTCTTTCCACTATTTTGCTTTGCCGAGCTTGTATTGCAGTGTGTAAACAGTTATGATTCTCTTTAGACACCGTACCTCTAGAAACCTCTAAAAAATGGGATGCATTGGTCACACTTGCTCCAGCTAGAAGGGCTCCCACAATTTGACCTCTTTGAAAATCTGAGAGATCCAACATTTTATGATTTTGAAAAAAACCCAAGTCTTACGTAACTCCAATACAGCTGACGAATACTACCGAAATGTATACATTTCTATTTATAAAAAAATCTGGTAGCTATTATTATACTTTAGTGCTTACGAAAGTGTATTCAAAAATATCACTTTTATTCAAAGGTGTTTCCAGTACTTTGATAACCACCTGTGTTTCTTTTAGAATGCGCGTCTAAGGTCTTATATGAAGGAGGTCGCCTCAAAATGTCTTGGTGGTCCACCAGTCGATCGCTATCTACTTAATGCCCACCCCGGCTCTACAGTTTTTTCGAAAAATTACTTTCCTCAATTTCACTATTTGATTCGTTCATCAATTTAGAGAAATCTCAATCTCACTTTCGCTATTTCTGTCATGTTGACTGAATTAAAACTGATACTAAACATACAAAATACTTCGATCTCTTTCCCCACATTCTCCAAATATAAACACAAAAATCCAGATAACAACAAATCACGAGCCTTCAAATGCCAAATCCTTTCGAAAGAACTAAAAACTGGTAGTTGTTTGTAGTCATTAATATTTGGGATCTAATATTTAAAAACTTGGAACCGAAAACATATATTAAAAGACCAAAGTTCTAGAAAACATTTTTCAAAAAAAAAAAAAAAAAAAAAAAAAAGGATTTCAAACTCAATTACATATAATATATGAGGGCAATACTAATTGTTGTAAATTATGGACCGGGTGGTCTGAGTTAGTGGAGCGTGGTTGACACCACCCTCAGACCCCACGTGGTCTCTTTCGAAAGAAACCATATGTAACGGATTCTGTCTCAGTTAGAATCTTAAACTTGGCTTCAGCATAACCAGACATGCTGTTGTTTATTCGTATTTTTTAAATCGGACTCTTTTTCTTGGCTTCGGCGTCCAGGTGCCGTTGTTTACTAGGATTTTTATCTCGAATATTAGAATTCGCTTTAGTTTCAGTCTAATTAATGTAATGGTTTAATTTGTTAAAGATTGTAAAGTTTATTGTTGAAAGTTATTGTTACCAATAAATCCAAGAAAGAACTAATTCTAGGACTCCAGAATATTATTATTATTGTTATTATTTTTAACACTACACACACGCATCAGTTTATTCACTATATTAATTGTTATACGATTCAAATCGTAGGTAATCATTGGGGTTGCAATAACAGTACAAGATTTTTTTATAACTGAAATCCATCAGGTTGGGGCCCTGGCGGCCGCTAGCAGCTTAATCCGCCTCTGCTGTTCACCAGTGGTCCCCAATTCCCGGGTCGTGGACCGGAACAGGTCCGTGGATCAAATGATACCGGGCCGTCTTAGGAACATTAAATTATTTCCATTTTATATATTGTGGTGTACATCTCCTGTGTATATATGACATTCCATTAAAATCACTTCATATTACAAGTTAAGATTCATTTTTCGGTGTAAGTGTGTATTTGATTTAGAAGGCATATATAAACAATCAACGTCCCGCATCGCCCCCTCTCACCCCCCGAGTGGGCCGCGGTAAAATTATCAAACGATAATAGGTCCGCTGAGATAAAAAGGTTGGGCATCACTGCTCTACACGATAGGGTTTTAGTGACACCAATCCATGACTCCACGGAAGCAAAGTCGGCCACGAGTTCACGACGAGGGACGTCTTAAGAGGTTTTGAGGCCCTGGTGCCCTATGCAAAAGTAGGCCCTACCTATGATTGTTAAAAGTAGATAGTATATAGCATGCATTGTCCAATGCTCATACAAATGTTAATTTAATACAGCGTTGCTCAAACTGTGGGGC
>BMAO01002659.1:75563-91371 GCA_019973975.1 Trichonephila clavata
CTCAAGGTGGAATTCGTGTAATTTTTTATCGAATACTTTCATAAAAATATTTTTTAAATTAGTATGAATTTGTATCTGAGAGTTCTGGTAATTTTTTTTCAACGTCAATTACTGTATTTTATAATTTTTCTTGGTCCCTCTCTCCCTGCCACTTTTAACTATTAAAATGCTACAGAGTCAGATTTCACATTTCATACTAATTTTTGTGCCCAATAATGCACAAAATTTAAATCACTTGGAATAACTAAAAACATACTAAACATTGAATATTTTGTAAAAGTTTTATTTAAATTTCAAAAATTTCATTTTTTAAAATAATGGCTTGCCGAATTAATATGATATAATCTGAAAAGAAAGCGTTAATTAGTTTTAATATGTAACCCTAAAATATTGAACTGTCTAACAACTGTCTAGTCTTAGAAACATTAATTTCGTAATTAAAGAGAAGAAATTCGTTAGATTCTTTTATGTGATATTTGAATGTTTAATGCATTTTTAAATCCGCTTGGGTTTCTGTTGATCCTATTTTGATGGTCTGATTGTTAGTGATTAGTGAGTATTCAAGATTTTTTAATAAAAAAAAAAACCCCATCTGGGTGTGTTTAGCTATAAGAAATGAAACAAGACACCGAGCATAACAGGGATTACATTTTTGTACATTTCATAAGCACCAAAAAGATGTTTTGAATAGGAATGTTTTTACATGTTACATAATTCATCAATACATAGTTTTGTGTGGAGAAGAAGATTCCAAGCTTGCCTACATTGGAGGCAAACTGCACAAATTTATTCAGTACTTATTGACGCCACATTGGTTTACTATAAATATGTAAAAATCAAAAGAGAGAAAAGGATCTTGATTACGAGTGATGTAAATTTATTAAAATAATTAAATCGAACCTTTTTTTGTTGTTTTATAAAACGTAGAGAAGAAAGAAAGAAATTAATCGTTTTCGCATAAAACAAATTGTTTTTTTTAATTGTTTCATAAAGTTGAAAATTTAATGACAGTGTTCTCATTTTTTGTATTGATAGCAGTTTGTCATTTAAATATTGTTGTTAAACCTTAAGTTATGTCATCATAAAATACAACAAATGAGTGCATATTTAACATTTCTTGTTTATTTATAGACTTTAGACAATTGTGAAGGTGTCATATTTGTTTGCTGATGTCTGAACAGTTTCTTCTAAATTTTGTTTCTGTTTTGGAAAGATCAAACGAAATTAATTACTTTGTGTTCAATAACCCGTACTCATAATCTTTTAAAAAAGGAAAGGAATACATTTTTCTTCAATGGTTCTACATCCCTTGATGGGCCTCGGCCTTCTCGATAATTTTACACCAGATCCCCCTTTTTTTGGCCATAGTCTTCCAATTAGTCAACCTTAGGGTTTCGAAGTCCCTTTTTAGTCAGTAGACCCATAGTTATTGTTCTAGGCTTGGACAAAAATATTTTCTGCAAGCGTTCTTTGTTCATTCTAATAACGTGGCCAGTTAATTTAACTCCTTGGGATTTTTATATATTTAACAACAGTCTGTGGTTCCCTGAATGCACGGTACAGTTCTAAATTTGAGCGCCTGTAACAAATGCCATCTGTTTGGTTTCTTCCAAAAATATTGAATACATTAAGAGAAACTTTTTTTTTTGGTAAAAAAAAAGAATTGGTATATTTAATAACTTTTAAACTTCTGGCATTTAAAACTTTTGACTCTTACAGAGCACCGAATATTTCACAGATAATTCTTTTAAGTTTTTGAAAGGTAAGTGCCATTTTTTTAAAAAAATATTTCTACGACAGGGACTGTTAAATCAAAACAGGCTTTTTGAAATATCTGTAATATATAAGTATATCATGTTAAGGTAACCGAATTTCCTATCAGGATTTCCCAATCATGTCGAAAATAACCTTTTCGCTTATAAAATCTGCAGACTCTTAGTAGAACAGTCATAGCCCTTAGGACTACTGTAGATTATTGAGAACTGTCCTAAAATGGATAATGTCTTTAGATGTTTCTGTACAAGTGGATTGTCGTCAATAATCCAGTAAATGACTTTAGTTCGGCGTTTAATTAGATTAACTCGAAGAAGGAATGTCTTGGGCTATTTCAACGAATTCGGCCCATTTAGATTCTGAATATAATTATCTTCGATTGAAACTTGGGCTGTGTCCGAAATGTTCTGCCACGAAAACCACACTGAAAGCTCAGTTTGACCTAATTTATTGTTTTAAATACGCACCCGAATGCAGGTTTTAATTTATCTCCCGTTTCGTATTCATTACATTGCCATTTTCAATTAACTAAATATTTATTAGAAAGATAAGAAGATCTTCATAAATAAATCCATGTAAGCCCTTTCAAATATTTTCTAACTTTTTGCTGAAGTTTGTTTAGAAGATATTTTATCGAGACATTTTACAAGATTTTAATTTTAGAAGCGAAGTATCTGGACAGTTTTAATTATTTACATCGGCAACAAGTGTCAGAAAATCCATGAACTTAAATGATTTTCGATTTCATTGTATTTTTCAGTAGCAGGTATAACTGATTAGTAATAATATGATATTACTGTGTTCACCACGCTGTTCAATAGTCATTCAAGTTTATTAGATGTCGAATACACTTTTTGCTGCTGCAATGGATATGTACGCCAGAAGTATGCTATTGCTCCAGTTGAGATGAAATACTATCCATCAAGAAGAGATATTGCTGAAGTTAAACTGTAAGTTGAATATTTATTAAACTTATTAATATAAGTCAAGATTTGATTCGTAGAGATCTGGTTTCTGTATGTTTCCTGTTGGATTTAAATTAAATTGAAGTAATCTTGAATTTTTAACCTGAAAAAAAAAATCTTTTAAATGTGTTTTAAAAATATATTCGTAACACTCGAAGTTAACTCATTTTTATGCATGAAAAGCTTGTTTTTAAACTACCTATGAAAACAATTTTCAGAGGCACATCATTCCAGTATAAAAAGATGTACATCTTCAGAATATCCTGATATCAATGCACCTTAAACATGCAAGAGCAATGGTTCGATTTCATAATTATCTTAGATCGGTGTCGTCATTAGAACTCCAATGAATAAGCTATAAAAATTTTATTAAGAGTATATAAATTTAAAACATTCTAATTTGAGATCTGGACAATTGTCCCATTATGAAAACATTCTAAACATGGCTCCTTTCCATTAGTGTCTCTTGATTTGCTAAACCAAACAGCCTACGAATGTTTTCCCCGCGAAGTTAAAGTGATATAAGCAGATAAAATTTGTGTGTTATATTAATACTTTTTATGTGTGTGTGTTTATGCTCCACAAATTACATCTTTATTAAATTTTTTCCGATTCTTTTTGCCTTAATAAGGGGCGTGCTTCCCGATTTGGAAACCACTGTTCGATGGAGTGTTAGCATACCAGTAGATATATGCGTAACACAAAACTCAAGAACCATTATGCTAGAACTAGTTCTTCTGCTTTTAGATAGTTTATTGTTTTGGTATGCTTTGATACAATTGCTTACCAAAGTATTTATATGGCTTTTCCCATTAAGATTCAAATCTTTCAAATAAAAAAGTATTCCATTGCGAAAATCATTTATTTTTCGCTATCATACCCCATTTGTTGATTTTATACTCATTTATGGAGAAAATGGCAGTAAGCCAAGTATTTTTTGTTTTGTTTGTTCTGTTTCACTAGCAAATTCATTACTGAGTTAAGTGTTCATTTGAGTGAAATAATATGCCTTTAGACCAGGGGTACTCAATCTTTTTTCCCGACGTTCCACATACATGTGACAACTGTTTTACGTGGGCCGCAACATGAAGATTAATGCAGGGAAGGGGCGCTAAAAGAACAAGGAAATTTAAAATGCGGAAAATTAATCAAAATATTAAAACTTATATAGATTTTGTTTTAAAGCTATATATATTAGGCTCTATCAAACTCAACTCACAAAAAATAGGATTTATGCATTTTTTACCCATTTATGGCTAATTTCGATTTCCTTTCATCAATGTGAACCCAAGCCTCTTCAACTCCCCCCCCCCCTTTGTTGCTGTTGCAAAGAATTTTTTAAGAAAGCAAATTTATGTCGTCTTGAAACAGACTCAAGAAAAAGAGCCCCTGAAAGATTTGTGTTTAGTGGTACAGTTACGAGCAAAACTATATTTTTTAAATATAACATTTTTACGACAAATCAAGCAAGTTGTTGATCCATGTTTGTTTTTTCCACAAATTAGTCAAGATCCTAATTGTCTTGAAACAACACATATTCCTTAGATATTTTTTGCTTGGGATACATGGAGGGTTAATTTAAAATTAGTTTCGCCCATAAAATGGTAGTTACTCCTCTGTTATTTGTTATCACTAACCGTCACAATTACAAAAGAAAAAAAAGTTATCTCGCTATTCGTACCAGCACATCAATCGCAAGATTGATATAATTTCACACTAAATTTTTAGTGCATTATTCTTAAATAATTTAATTTGTTAGGGCCACTCAGAAAGGTACGGCGGGCCGCATGTTGAGTATCGCTACTTTAGACTAATAAATAATTACATAAATAAAATGATAATCTTTTCGAAAATAATCTTAATAGCGAAGATGGAATTCAAAAACTTTAAAAAAAAGGCAATATACACGATAGATAGTCAGAAATTAAATTTGCATCTCTCGTAACCAATAAAATTTGTTTTGTGCAATTATTTTATTTAAAAAAAAATGCAATCTGATACGAAACAAAACCGCATAATCATCACAAGACATGAGCATGTCTTTAAAATTAAATTTCCCCCTATTTCGTTAAGAACAATTTCTCGGAAGAAAATTCTGATTAAAATACACGTCTTCTATAGCATATAATTTACCGTAACATTCCAATTGTTAAATATCTGCACCGGTATTGCTTGGCCAGAAGAAAGAAACTTGTCACTCTTTAAAAATCGTTTCTATTCTATTCTCAAAAAGTTGAAACAGGTCATTTTTAAGAATGGGTTATGAATATACATACCTCATAGAGCGAGCGACGTTTTGAGGCCCTGAGTGTCGACACAAATGAAGGCCCACCTAGGACCTCTAAAAGTAGACAGTACATAGCATACGTTCTCAAATACTCATACAAACAATAACCTGAAACAAACAAGTGTGCATGATTTACAATCGCACAAACTTATTCGACCGACTGCCGCCTTTTGACTGAATGAGTAATAATGGTGTATGGTGGTAGGGCTAGGACGACGGTCATAACATGTAGCCAGTTGATATATCGTTCCCAGTTTTTCGGAGAATACAACCGGAAATAACATTTGATCGTTGAAGTTATTCAATCAGGATCTTATTAAGGCTGAGTCTAGTCGCCGCCATTGTAACTTGCACAGAAGTTATTTTACTTATCGATGTTGCGTAACCTTTTTAAACCTGCGTAATCAAAATTATTAATTTTTGTTATCTTATAAAACACCCTTGCTTCTGAAGTTTAGAATTCGCGAGGCCTGCGTCATTCTTAAAACAATTTGTTACCGTTCTGACCAAGCAATACAAATTACTATTTCCAGATAAATAATTCGTGTTTTCAAATAACACATTTGGGGGGGGGGGGTTACCAAAAAATGATCTGTTTTGCTTTTATCACTGTTGCAGGATCAAACATATAATCTTTATTTGAAAGTGAAAAGGTGGTTTGATCCATCACTGAAGTGGAAGAGAGTTGAAAGTACGTTAAGTCACGTTTTTTTTCCCGCGCAAATAATATCTACTTACTCTTGGTCCACGCATTTGAATAAGGGATTGCTATTTATGTTCGAAGGTAGTCCAACAAGAAGAATGTCCTTCATTGTCTGTAACCTTAACTGCTTATAGATATTTTACGTTGAGAAAAGGTATTTTTTTTCCGAACTCTTCAAGACTTTATGCAAGCAATTGCTGTTCCAGTTCCTTCTCGTTTTTAAAGTATCTTGGTGTTCTCTGCTGTCTATAAACTCGTTTTGTTTGTTTACTTTAAAGCCTTTTGAAATGGAATTCCTTGGCGATAGAGTTTTCCAACGATCGAGTTTGCTTAAGGATCTGTCTTGTTCCCGGTTCCAGGCGGGCATTCAGATTTGGTTAACAAAGAGCTTCCAGGACTTCCGTTACTCGTTCTTTCCGGTGATGTTACCACTTCTCCTGAAAAATTGAGAATTAAAAAGTTTAATATCTTAAATATAATGCAGGTCGTTATTTTTCTGCCGTTAACAGATTTTCTAAAAATTTTATCAGATGTCATAGCAGCACTGCGAGAAACGATGTTCAAAACTGAGAGAAAACAGCTCACTTTTGAATACTTCACATTCTCAAAATAGCTCCGATGCAGGCTTACTCAAATCTGAGAATCGCATATTCTCATATTGAGACGCAAGTACATTCTCATTTTTGAACCTGTTACGGGATCAAATTTTTGAGAATGAAAGATCGATATGAGTATATAATGCACTCATATTTGAATTTGTTAATGTATCAAATATGAGTTAAAACAATAAAATGAGTATGTATAGCATTTATTTTCGGTACTGTTGTATCTAATATGAATTTTTAACAGAAAAATATTTATTAACCCAAATCTTAAGGGATTTAAAAATGTGATACCTGAGTTGTAAATTTTCACTTTCTACATCTTACGTATTATTTTATTTTCATTTCATGAAATTTTTACACTTAACTTCGAAATCAAAATTCATTTTACATTTATTGTGTGTAACAAAAAGGTACTCGCATATTATCGCGAAAGTGCCTAAGTTAAAGATAACTCGCCAAATTGGCAGTAACGATTTCGCATGTGTCCTACGCGCTGAATTAGCAACCATGTACTTCGTTTTATATAATGTCGCCAAACGGTGGCGACAATACGCAAGTATCAACAAAAATATTACTTTTCGAAGAAAAAAAAATGCAACTATTATTTGATCACAAACTGCATGTCTTCGAACTTATACCGCAAATATAAATCTTTGAAAACTGCAAAAATAAATTCGATGTTATCGTTTAACAAATGTGTATGCATTTTGAACTAGTTTCAGAAGCAATTTGATTCATTATTTATATTTATGTTTCTCTAGAAGCATTATATTGTTTCCTTAAAATCATATACAAGCAGAAAATTAACTTTTATTTAAAAAAATTCAGCCCTTCAATAATAAGTTATTAGAAATATCTAGGAAACATTATGATAAATAACAGATTTTTCTAAGTAAAAATTTCAAAACAATGCCAGAAAGAAATAGCTTTTTTACATATTATGTAACCTAAAGAAAAAAACCTTTTGACTAAACTAACACTCATTAGGCCCAGGTGTGTAAGTACTCTTTATATCAATTGTTTTGTTTAAATAGAAACATCTATCCACATGGAAATAAAGAAAATGCATTGCTATATTACAAATTAAGCTCGTTTTTTTGTTAAAGCAACTGATTTTACACTTTCCTATCACCAAAGAAAACAAATATAATAGTTTTTAAGTTAATGTTTTTTTTAATTAAAATACTTAAAAATTTTAGTCCTTAGAAGAATGTAAAAACAACTCTAACAGTACATTTTTGCATAAGAAAAAATAACATCATAAGGACCAATAGAATCATAATTTAGCAATTTTACTTGGTGTACAGAATTTTATTTTCAATACCTTTTTTCAATTATTCACTGTTAACAAGAAAAATAAAACAAACCAAAATCATATTGCTGAAATATTTATTCTGGAAATTGTACACATACATATATACATAAAAAATAAACAAGAATATAAGTGAAATTTTTTTTTTAATAAACACTATCTAATCCATATTATAGTCAACTCCATCCTTATTTGTGCAGAACAGATTATGTTTTAGTGTAATATACATTGTAAATATAGGAAAGTGTGTAAAAGTACATAAATAAACAACTTTTTAATTTTTTTATCAAATCATGTCTTTGAGTTACAAAATGTGAGTGAAAATGCCTTTCAAACAGTGTTGTTTCAAATAAATTACATGTTAGGATATGCGAGTCATCTAAATTATTTACTGCAGAATTTATAGATAGCTGGTTCTGAAAGGAATTTTGAAAGTTCTCATTAGAGTAAAATTTTTACAAAGGTTGTTCATAATTATATAGTTTTCGAAATGACTATCTACAAAATTTAGCATAACACATGTAGTGATATGCTATGCCTGTATGAGTATTTAGAACATAATGACAAAGCTACAATGTGAAACCAATGGTCTTTGGCAGAAAGTGCAAAATGTATGAAATTCATAGATTAATTTTATCCATAAAATATGTATAAAAAAAAATTCAGAGCTATATCAAAATTTAAAACAAATTATGAGTGGAAACATTAAAAATCAAGATTTGTACTAACAAGCAGAAATGAAATTAGTGCAAATTAAAAATAAAGCATTCATAATTTAGAAACAAGATAAAAGATTTAAAAAATACAATTTTATAAATATTGCACGTCTACCTGAATTTCACATTTATAAAAACAACAGTTAAAAAAATACCACACATTGGAACAATATATACAGGAACTAATTTGCTATCAGTACACTACACATTAAACATCTTTTAGAAGTGGTTTTGAAATCGCTGCAAAAATTTTGGCATCCAATAGTATTCAATCAATGATGATGGTCTCCCACTAAGAACTCAACATGACAATAATTTAAAAGAATGGCTTATTCCTGGCAAAAAAGGAATTACATTAAGAAGCAAAAACATAAGTACTTTTTTTTTATAGAAAACCAATTAGAAAAATATGAATGCCAGGATTTAAAGAAATAGAACAAAAGGTATTTAGAAATGCCAAGAAAAAAGCAGAAAAAAATAAAATTGAAACTGGAAAAATAATAACTGCATATAAAAGAGTGGGGTGCTCAATATCAATTGTTATAATTTCTTACTAGTTCTATTCCAAAATGCAGAGTTAGTGTAAAAATGTAGTACAGAGGACCCCACGCCTTTACCACGATGACATTAATTTTCTAGTTAATCATTTTATTCTTATATTAAGATTTATTTCTTACTTTTTAGTTTGATAAAAAAGCATGTTTCTTAAAACTATAATTTAAATTAATTGTGCTTCAAATACGTCAGACTGAACAAATTACGTATTATCACAACAAATGCCAAATCTAATAATAACACACTAAGTTGGCAACCCTGATTGGTAATAGCGTCTTATTGCAACCTATTAGCGATATTATATGAAATGAAGCACCTGGCAGCCAATTCAGTGTGTACCACACATAGGAAATCGGGGTGGCCAACTCAGCGAGTTATTTAGAGTCAGCGATTGTCGCAAAAATACACAAGTACCCTCCGAGTTCCTGTGTGTTGAACGTGCTGAATTGGCAAACAGGTGCTTTGTTTCATATAATGTCACCAATTGGTTGTGATAATACGTAAGTACCAAGATTTATGTTTTTTCACTTGTGTACAACATACCTGCATACAGGAGTTTTTGTACCCAAGCTGTATTAATTTTTGGTACTTTCATAATATTGCAACCATATTGGTGAAATTATATGTAATACAACACATGGTAGTCAATCTGGCGCATACGACACATGCAAAATCAGGGTCACCAACTTGGCACGTTATCTTGAACATTGGCATTGTTGTGGTAATATGTATCGTAAAATCTGGTGTATGGTGCACACTTTTAACACAAAAAATAAGATTGAATTTTATGCGTGCACGTTATATACCAGGTATAAAAATAAGAGCTTTAAAAAATGTGAGCACAGGAAAAAAAATTAGATTTCTACATAGATCAAAATAATGGTTATTTAAAAGAAATGGCATTCCTTATGAACTTAAAGGGTTGCACTTCTAGATGTATACTATTTTTTACTAAAGCTTAGAATAAATGACTTTCCAAACTTTAAGAGCATGACTCGCATACATCTCAGGTTTCTTCATGAAAATTGGGGGTGCACATTTTCAGCAAATAAACATAAAAATTAAAAATTGCTACTTGAAAGTATAAGTGCATGTAATACGATGGTATACATGATATGCCAGATTTTTATGGTAAAAAACATAATTTTTCTCTACCTTTCTTTAATGAGTAAAAAGCAATAAAATATATTTATATTGGGTTGTCGTAGTCTCTCACTACCCCTTTGCATATTATCTATGTTAGGATATGTAGGATGCATAATTAAAGACTACTCAAATAATAAATCACTTATTTATTATTTCTTTAAGACAAAAATCCACAATTAATAATCAACCTTAAGAACAATAAATTATCATGGAGTATTATCAGAATTCAATTATGGACGACGGAATACTAACTGATATCACGAGGGGAATAACACGTACAATCAAACTACACATTTAAATCTAAACTACAAAAGTTACAGACCTGAAATCTTCTTCAGAAGGAACCTGGAACTAGTAGAATTTCGGAAGTGGCTATAATCTAGGATATCTTCAATAACTTCTGAACCGCCTTAAGGAATCTTTTTCAATAATCTTCAAATTTCACTTCATTAAACTAGACGCTTAAAAACACCTTCCTAGACAACCACGTAGTTTACTTTTTAATCCCAAACACGGAGTTCTACTCTATCAAACCGCTTAGTCATCCTTATCTCTTCATTTCATTTCTCCCTTTTATATCTCTTTCGAACTCGCTAAACCCGAAACTATCTTATTTACATAAGTCACACTTTAAGCTCTCAGTGGGGATTGGTCAAAATAAATACAATTTAAAGATTTTAAGAGAAGGTTAGTGAAACGCGTAAGCACCCGTCACAACCCCCCTCCGAGAAAAAAAGCGTGACTTATTGACGGTCTAAACGACCTGCAAGAATTCGCTTAATTTACCTAACATCTGAAAAAACACTGAACCTGCACAAATTTTAACTACTCTAGAATGCCTGAACTTGTAAAAAGTTAACTCACGAACTTTAGAACGCCTGAAAATACTGAACTTGTAGAAAGTTTTAACTCACGAACTTTAGAATGCCTGAAAACACTGAATTAGCAGAAAATTTTAACTCTCTAAGTTAGAAACTTTAATTAAACTAGCACACAGAAATGACTACTCAAAAGGGTACTCCACTTCAATTTATTGTTCTTTCACAATATATCCCTACAGTGCATCCCATTCGGGCGAAGATCAGGGGAAAACCTTTCAAGGAAAAAACCCTGATCATGCACTTTACTTAAGTGCTAATAAATATAAAAATTTTACACAGTATCTTCATACGACATCAAACTTTCATCACATCACTATGTTCAGGGACTGCTGCCCTGAAAGGAAACCTTGTCAATTTTTTCTAAAACATGACATTAAATGCACAGAACTTTATACAACTTCCTTATTGACATAAAATATGGCATACATTATATTATATATATATATAGTTTAGTAACAAAATAACCCCTTATCTGGTTTCATTTTCAAAATTCCCAATCAATCGCGCTGCGCTGTTAATGTTTTTGTTAGTATTCCTAATTATGCCGCGCCCAGAAACCAGACATTACTTATACATCTTAATAATTACACACAAAATATATACATTTTACATAGAATATATTACAACAAACAATACAAGTAATCTTACATATAAAGCCACGTCTTTAATGTGTAGCAAAACAATTGCAATTCAACAAATGTTTTTCCACAATTGGAAAAAAATTTAATACAAAAGTCTTTTCAACCGATATGAAAATGCACACAACTCAGTGACACTTTTGTACGTTAACTTTACAAAAAAATTAGACTAGCCCACATGGAAAATACTCCGAACTGTCTGTCAGAGGAAAAATAAACAAATTAGAATTATACAACCTGACTAGTCTTTAGATCCAATCTGCATAGGCTTTGTCTCCCACCATGGCTTCTGTGCTGGATGACCTTGTCCTAGAGTTGTCCTACTTCTGGGTCTCCTCTTCCATCGAGTCCGTTGAAGTTGATATGCTCCTGCTGAGGCGTTGTTTTCTTCTGTGAGAACTGGAACTTGGCTGTTGTCCACTCGACGTCGGCTCCGAAGATTGTATGGACAGCTCCTTTCCTGATGAGGTCTGTTATACTTGAATCTGTGGGATGGTCCTGGAACTGCTCTTTCAGAACTATTTTCTTCCACCTTTCTATAACGCTTCCTGGAGAGACGAGAGGACATTGACGAGGAAATCTTTCTTTTCTCACGATCTACTTGGGCCTCTGGTCTCTTCTTCCGTACATTGTCAATCCAGGATTCAGGCATTCCTCTTTTCTCTCTCTCAGTATATACAGGTCTCTTTTTCCTGAAATTATACGCGCCATCCCCCGAAGAAACAGTAGATTCCGTCCGTCCACGTTTTTTTCTCACCTCTACTCCATCGCGTCTATTCGCAACTATATCTCTACTACCATTTACATTTCCTGATTTCGATCCTTTACGACCACCCCTATCATTCTCCGATTGCACCAATGACGACTGCGCATCATCTGACCTGATTGATGTCACTGCACCATGATTACTACTAGTGTTACTTTCCGACTCGGCAACACTGTCTTCTCTTTGATGGTAAATTCTCACCTGGTCCACATTAACCGTTATTCTTTTACCAAATTTTAATATTACTAAATTATTATTATTTTTTACACTCAGAACTTTATATGGGCCTTCAAACTTTGGCATAAATTTACCTACTATTTTTTTACATTTTGAACTTAATGGGTGAGTTTGAACTAATACTAGATCACCAACTTTCACATTATTTTCACGCCTCTTTTTATTATAATATTTCGCCCACTTCTCTTGCTGGCGCTTTGTATGAACTCTAGCCTCCTCAAACAACCTTTCTATGTTCCCACAAACTAACTCTGATCCATCAGTTACCATAACTAATTTCTGAAAAGGAGTGATTAAATTTCGACCTAAAAATAATTCCGCCGGTGTTTTACCCGTTGTCTCATGTACTGCTGTCCTAATTGCATAACCGAACTCTTGCAGAAATTGATCCCAGTTAGTGTGATTATCCGCGACAAAACTCGAAATCATTTTTAAAAGAGTGCGATTGACTCGTTCTGTTTGATTAGCTTGTGGACGATATACCACAGTTTTAACGTGTTTTATGTGCAATCTGCGACACACTTGCTCGAAAACTTCGGATATCATTTGGGGACCGTTGTCGGTGACTAATTTTACAGGAGCTCCATAACGCGCAATATAATTCTCAAAAAATGCATTGGCAATTGCTTTAGCCGAAGCTTTCCTTAAGGGAACTATTTCAAACCCATTTAGAAAAATTATCTGTAATTACTAAAATAAATCTATAGCGTTCTGGACTAGTTGCAGGGTATGGGCCTAACAAATCTAAAGATACGATTTCATTCGGAAAATTCGTTATTATCGGAATTAATTGACCAGCTGGTAATCCGTTTTTATAATTGACTTTTTGGCATTGGTCGCAGGTTGCTACATATTTATAAATGTATTTCCTCATGTACGGAAATAACACGCGTCCTTTAATTTTAAGTAGGTTTTCTGTTTTGCCTAGATGACCTGCCATAGGCGAGTCATGAAATTCTCGCATAACATCTTTACGTAATGTTTTAGGTATAAACACCCTTAATTCACCTAGTGTGGTTGTATACTTTGCATAATATAGCAAACCGTCAACGATTTTAAAGTCATTGGACCAATTTCTGCAGATCGATTCATTAACAGAACTATCGTCCGGATTTTCCAAAAACTTCATAATATGCCCTAGCTCCGGGTCATTTCTCTGTTCCTCTCTTAACTGTTCTCTAGAAGATAATACTAACGATCTAATCACCGCACAAGACACTTTTGGTTCCTCATTACTTTCTAACGGGTTTCTGGACAACATAACAGCCACTTTTTCCGTTTTCGAATCCGGAATGACCAACGATTTTTTAACAAAAAATCAAAAGTAATCTTCGCGTATGACATGAAATCAACACCCAGGATGCATGGATATTGCATCTCAGCAATCACATGAAATTTCCATAACTGCGAAAATTCTCTTATTTTAATTTTCAACTCAACTGTGCCTAAATTTCTGCACTGTGACCCTTGAGCTGTAACTACTTCAGCTAACGATTTTTTTTAAAGGACAGAAAGAAAAATACGACCGGTACGTTTTTTCTGAAATAAATGACTTTTCCGCACCTGTATCCCAGAGCGCTTTTAAAAAAGTATCATTCAACAAAATCGGCACATACGGAAGTTCAACTGGTGATAATCTCAATGAATTAAGTCTAATTCTATTAGGAGGATTTGACTCAATACGATCTCTTTGAAAGTTTAAATTGGCATTTCTTTGCCTTTCGCTGTTGCAATCAACACGCCTCCAATTCTGTTTTGCTGAATCATCATTAGGACCCTTCCTAACCACCATCCTACGGTTCTGATACCGGTCTGTTCTCTGATTTGGCTGATTGTATCGATTTCCACCCTCGAATCCTTGATTTTGATAATTACGACGAGGAAAATTATTCGCACCCCTGCCTAGTCCTCTTTGATCATTTTGACTATTTCCGACCCCAGTATCTCTCCAATTTCTATTATTCCTTCTTTCCTCAGGATTCCTACTCACATCCCAACTTCGTCTAGCAAAATTATTACTCGAACCCTGATTTTCCCTGCAGTTATGACGTTCCTCATACCGGTCTACCAACTCTATCAATTGAGTTTTCGTTGTGGGGTTTCGAACTTCTAAATAATCCATTATTTGGGGTTCTAGTCGCATTACTATGTGATCAATCAACTTTATCTCATCATAATTTAATTCCAAGGTTTTATGTATTTTTAACATCTGAAAAATAAAGTCTGACGGGGCTTGACCTCTCCGTTGTTTTGACGAAAAAAACTGAGCTTCTAGCTCTGATTTATTCCGTATTACCGGAAAACTATCTGATAATTTCTTTTTAAGTGTTGCAAATGCAGTCGCTTCTTCATTTACACACTCGAAGCCGATAACTTGAAACCAGTCTAACGCTCTCCCAACTAAATGACCTTTTAAATATGCACACGATAGATTCGCCGGTATTTCATAGTAAGCTATATTATCATCGATATTATTTAGAAACTCAGACACATTTTCTTTACCCGAAAAAAATAACTCCGGCAAAACTCTAAATCCTGCACCTGCTCTTAATTCCGGTATTTCGTTTGGGCGCCAGTGTCGTAGTCTCTCACTACCCCTTTGCATATTATCTATGTTAGGATATGTAGGATTCATAATTAAAGACTACTCAAATAATAAATCACTTATTTATTATTTTCTTTAAGACAAAATCCACAATTAATAATCAACTTTAAGAACAATAAATTATCATGGAGTATTATCAGAATTCAATTATGGACGACGGAATACTAACTGATATCACGAGGGGAATAACACGTACAATCAAACTACACATTTAAATCTAAACTACAAAAGTTACAGACCTGAAATCTTCTTCAGAAGGAACCTGGAACTAGTAGAATTTCGGAAGTGGCTATAATCTAGGATATCTTCAATAACTTCTGAACCGCCTTAAGGAATCTTTTTCAATAATCTTCAAATTTCACTTCATTAAACTAGACGCTTAAAAACACCTTCCTAGACAACCACGTAGTTTACTTTTTAATCCCAAACACGGAGTTCTACTCTATCAAAACCGCTTAGTCATCCTTATCTCTTCATTTCATTTCTCCCCTTTTATATCTCTTTCGAACTCGCTAAACCCGAAACTATCTTATTTTACATAAGTCACACTTTAAGCTCTCAGTGGGGATTGGTCAAAATAAATACAATTTAAAAGATTTTAAGAGAAGGTTAGTGAAAA
>BMAO01002659.1:407805-488275 GCA_019973975.1 Trichonephila clavata
TTGATTATAATATTAGTCTTATTTTAATATTTGTTATAGAATATCGTGTAAAAACAAAGCAGTTAAGATAATCTATGACTTAATCGTCAATTAACAATGCTCAACCATCCAGAAATTACTCGTCGACTAAGTCTCGACTTGACTCAACTAACTTCGCGTATCTAAAAGTCTGTGCTTGAATAGAAACATTCATTTGAATAAATCGAGTCTTTGGGAGAAAGTTTTGACTGACTGAATATTAACGTCACACTGTTCAGCTACACGAGGGCTTTTGGGGACGGTCCGCGTAATTTTGAACCATGGTCAAGTGACGCGGACGACACCTGAGCTGGCACCCTACTCTCCTAACTACCACACCAACGGGAAGACGTTTGAGCTCTCAACAGATTATAGGTGCATCGCGCCCCTACACGGCGGGTCTTCAGTGATACTGGGATCGAACTCATGACACGCTAGCCATGATCCGATGCCTAGACCACTTGGCTACCGCGGCTACAGGAGAAAGTTTTCAATAGAATAGTTAAAAAGAAATAAATTTACAGGTTCGCGGGTAGACACGTTACAACGTGCTCACTTTTCATGTGGACATAAATATGTCGAGAGCTCAAACGTCCTCCCGTTGGTGTGGTGTGATAGTTAGGAGAGTGGGATGCCAGCTCAGCTGTCGTCCGCGTCACCTGACCATGGTTCAAAATTACACGGACCGTCCCCAAAAGCCCTCGTGTAGCTGAACAGTGGGACGTTAACATTCACTCACTCATTTGGACAACTTTATTTCATAAAATCGTGTGCTATTTATTATTATTATTTATGTGTAAAGCAATAATAGCGTCCCCCCCCCCTTGAAATTGTACAAGGAAAATATTTTCACAATATGTATTTTATCCGCCGTTGAAGGACTAGTAAAACTCGTGTGTGTGTGTGGTAACAAGTGAGATTCATGCTTTTTGTTAAGCTCAGAGGATAAATCTAAGGCGCATTGTGATCTTTCTCGATTTTTGATCCTTTATATTATCATTTTTTCACCTTCCATTTAAAATTTTGTTCTGAAAAAAATATACGTATTTGTTTGTATATTAACAAGTGTTTGGTGCGACTTGATTAAATTTAACCTTGGGGCAATTAAAATAAATCTTTTTTTTTTTTTTGTAATGAAACTTATTTGAATTCATTTTCTTTTGGCAATACCAAAAGGTTCGGCGTTTATTGAAGTGATAACTTCTTTAGGCGCGTTTTGCTGGAGAGTGAATTCGAATGATGCGTTTTAAGAAGCCTAGCATTGTAACGCTCGTAACGATGTGGATCGGAATTTTCTGTAACAATGTAAAGTCCTTCAACAAAAAAAGCTTACAACAATGACAAAATTTAGCGTCAAAAATCAGTTTTAAGCTAAACTGGAATTTCATGACGTTTCTCTATTGACTGTATTAATTAACTTTGTATAAAAATTAGTCGGTTATTAGTAACTTCTTTAGGCACTTTTTGCTGGAGAGTGAACTTGAATGAACGTCACATTCGGTTTTGTAATCTTCATTCTGTTTTTTTCGTCATTGTTGTAAGAATGTTATTGTTACAACAATGACAAAATTTGGCGTCAAAAATCAGTTTTCAGCCAAACTGGAATTTCATGACATTGTTCTATTGACTGTATTAATCAACTTTGTTTTAAAAAATAAAGGCTTTTAACATGTGATTAACTTTAAATATATTGTTAAAATCCCAATCTCTACTACACAATGTTTTACATTTTTTACAAATTTCTATAGATTTTCTTGAATTTAAATTCCAAAAAAAGAAAAGAAAGTTGCAACTATTTTTCAAGTAGATTGGTACATTGTATATCTTTCTCAACGCTGCCAAGTTAGACAAAGATGGAACATTGTAATACTTCTTTAAAAAATTTATGAAATTTCGTAATTTTGAAAACATTTTATTTTTCTGCTTTATTGCATATAAAATATTTTAAAAAAAGGCACTATTCCATTTCAAGGATCCATAAAAATGTAACGAAAAAAATTGATAAAATCACCAAATGCCAGTAATAATTAATTGTAATAAACTTACGACAGTATTGACCAGTTTGAGGTTTATGGAGCATGTGCGGTAAGACAGCTTTCTGATACATTACAGCTGATAGTTTTCTTTATTTTTAAAAAAAGCGATTTAAAGTGAAAAACTTTAAGAAAATACTGAAATGCTTTCATCAGATGCTTTATTCAAATTTTGAATCTTTATATGTCTAGGTTTTCTATCCCATACATAATACTAATGAATAAATAATTTTATATGACAATACTAATATCCCCATGTTTTTTATTCACCTAACTAATCCCTGAAATATGCGTTACAAAATTTGAAGTTATCACTTGCATCGGGTTATGAGCACACCCTTTTTTTATTAAGCGTTTCTTGTGTCATTTTGAATTCTGTCATGAGATTGGTAAATCAATGCTCCAAAATTATTTGTGTATAAGATCCTTTTTAAAAGACAAAGCTCAAAGTTATATTTTTAAGTACTTAAATGTTCTTAATAAGGTGTATAAATATATTTTTTGTATTTTGTTGTTACTTAGATAATCAGACAAGATGGTTGTACTATTTTGTGGAATCTGAATACTAATAAAAAAATTATTTACTCCTTTATTTGTCTTTCACCTTAAGTGAGTGAATATTAACGTCGCACTGTTCAGCTACACGAGGGCTTTTGGCGACGGACCTCGTAATTTTGAACTATGATCAAGTGACGAGGACGACACCTGAGCTGGCACCCTCTCTCCTAACTACCACACCAACGAGAGGACGTTTGAGCTCTCGACAGATTTAACTTGCATCGCAACCTCCTACACGGCGGGTCTTTAGTGGTACTGGGCTCGAACTCATGACATGCCAACCACGATCCGATACCTTGACGATACCACGGCCGCTTCGTTTACCTTAAAAACATTGTATACTGGAATAGGAAAGAAAATGGATTTTCATTTTTTTAATGTGACTGTACATTAATATCTACCTTTTTCTGATTAAAATAGAAAGATATTTCACATAGCAAAAAATACTTAAATCCGTAATATTAAATAAACAATAATTAACTATCGGTGATAAAAAAAATTCATATCTTTAATATACACTGGTGTGCAAAAATTAAGGACGAGACGGTTTTTTCAATATAACTTTGTACAAAAGCATTCCAAATCAACACATTTAATACCGTAAGATCCCCAATACGTAAGGACATGAGTAATGTAAGCAACACTTACTAAAAGAGAAATCAGAGGGATAAAAAGAAGCTCTATTGAAAAAGTAGCATGGAGCGCAATGCGACTGTAGGCCGAAACATCCCTGTGATGGGTGTCCAGCAAGAAATATCCGGTCTTTAGTAAGGGATATGATCTCCCCTGACTGCTAGGCAGGTTTCACAGCGTCTGCCCATGCTGAGAATGAGGGTGTCAATGAGTTGTTGAGGCATTGCTGCCCATTCGTCTTGCAGCGCCAATCGAAGCTCCGGAATCGTTACTGGTGGAAAGGTACGAGCTGCCAAGCGTCTGCCTAGAAAATCCCATACATGCTCGATGGGATTGAGATCCGGAGATCGTGCCGGCCAATCCATACGTTCAATATCCTCACTCTCTAAGAGCTGTTCGGCAGCTACTGTGCGATGACATGGTGCATTGTCGTCCATGAATGCGGACCTGCGCCTCTAAAAAGACGCACATATGGAAGAAGAATCTCGTTACAATAAAGGGTCCCGTTGACTGAACCTGCGTCGAAGATGTGAAGGTCTGTACGACTACCAAGCATGATGCCTCCCCAAACGAGAACACCGCCACCTCCATGCCTGTCCCTTTCAATGATGTTCGAGGGATGATTGCGGCTTCCCCGCTCTCTCCAGATGAGTATGCGATGAGAATCGCTACTCAGACTGAATCTGCTCTCATCTGTAAAGAGTACTCGTCCCCATTCATTGTCTCTCCAATTCCGGTGTTCCCGGCACCACAGAGAACACCTTCTCCGATGGGTAGGCGTTAGAGGTACACACCGTACAGGGCGTCGTGCAAACAGACCACCACCGTACAATCTTCTGGCCACGGTAAAACGCGATATCGGTCGTCCAGTCGCCTGTGTCGTGTGTCTAGCGATTTCTCCCGCTGTCTGCCGCCTGTTTCTTCTGGCCTGTAAGGCAATATACCGGTCATCTGCGGGTGTGGTTCCTCGTGGACGACCACTACTGAACCCCCGGATAGCTGTTCCTGTAGTTTGAAATTGTCTCCAAAGTCGTGAAACGATGCTGTGAGCAATTCCGAACTCTGCAGCCACATTTGTCACACTGCGACCTTCCTCCAACTTCCCAATGATTCGACCTCGGGTAAAAGCATCCAGATGTCGTCTAACAGATTGATTATTCGCCATTTCTCGCTGAGGCAGCAACTCGGTGTGATTTTAACTGCTATACGGTGTGCAATCTCTTTGCCAGAAATACTAATCTTACACCGACAACATGCTTTACTACTCAGACACTCCCCCATTACGTCTACCTGCGCATGTGCTACCGTACATCACCTCACTTAATCTCCCGATTGGTCTTTCTGTCCGCTCTGCCTCTTCGTTCAGCTGATATGCTAATTTTTCGACTTCGTCCTTAATTTTTGCACACCAGTGTATTTCTAAAAATTATTGTTCAGTTATAAAAGATAAAACACACTTCTATGTTTAAGATAATTTTAAGAATGAAAAAAAAAATTCTATAGTTTGTTCTTTCTTATTCCTTAATAGTGACTGATTATTTAACTTTTAAAAAAAAGTTTTTTACGTTAAAAGCTTCAAAAAATTACATTGAATAGAAGTAAAAATACTCATACGACTGATCAATAATATGTATAGAAATAAGTTGTTGGTTTTTGAATTATCAAAGATGTTTTTATCATTAGAAGTATAAACAGTAAAAATAACATGGATTATCATAAGCTACAAATCAAAAATCATACTTGATTTTACGTTAAAAACTTCTTCAATCTCTTGTGCCACAGGGTTGACAGCTAATAAAAATGCCAAGAAAATGTGAAGCGCTAAGCATGCTTCAATAAATGATCTAAGCGAGCCTGTCTTTATGGCCAGCAGAATATTAACTGGAACTGAAGATCCCCAAACTGCATATCCTGATACAACTACAGGTAAGTATATCAATAAAATACCTGGAAAAAAATTTTTAATAAAAATATTTCGTGTTTTTTTAAATCTTTATACATATTTTTAATGTGCATTCTTTTACTGATGTGAAGTCAAAAAATATTACCTCTACAACTGACAAATATCATAATTTTGAAAGGAGACAAGCGAGAGTAAAAAAAAATATTTTGCTCTACTAGCCAGGCCTTGAAAACGTGCGTACTCTTCAGTAGCATCTATTCTTCCTTTTAAATTTAAAAGGTTTAAAATTCATATAAATACACTGAACTTACAATTGAAATCAAATATAACTTTATACTAGTTTCCAAAAGTAAGGCTTTGATTAACATAAAATTCACATATAGCAAATGTGAGTCTTTAAGGGAGACTTCTAAATGTACTGAAAAGGTTAGGGTACTTTAACTTTCACACATTTAGTTTCATAAAAGTTTCATATCCAAATAATGAAATCACATTGTTTGGATATGAAACTTTTGTTGGGAACGTAAATTATACATATAAATCCACCATGATATGTAAAAATGTCAGAAATAGTCTAGAAAATTTTAAAATTTCGAAAAATACATATATCTTTGCTTCCAAAATGCTCGGACGCCATGTTTGGCAAGCTTTATTGTAATGACCGCAGATGGCGCCACGTGTATGCAATCTGCGTACAAAACTTTTAAAACATTACTTTAGAAGAAAATTGAGCATAAACTGCTTAAATACACATTAATAATACTTTATTTTACGAAAAAGAATATTTTGCTACATGAATAATGATTTTAATCACTTCAGAAACACTAATTCTGCTTTTTTTATATGAAAGAGGGAAGGGGTAATAGAATTAAAGTAACCCTAGACTACGTCATGAGATCACGTCATTGTTAGGGCGGGGACCCTCTTCGTTGGAATGAAAGAAGGAAGTTCTGACAATTTGTTTCCAAGATGAAACGGTCAAGTGACCTTGAGATAATGTTGACGAGGGGGGGGGGGAACACATGAACAGGATAGCTGTTTATTTCAGATGGAGGCGATTGGAATCTATTTTGGGACTTAAAGGACGTGTTTTTCTCCCGAGCTCCTGACGACCTACTGATTTTTTTGCCGACCCACTGCTCTACTTCCGGCGTGGACCTGGATTCCCCGGATACGCACCTAACTGCTATTAAGACCAACACCTCTACCCCTACTGCTCCTGATACTGCCACTGATTCCCCGAGCCCTAGTGGAATCCAGATCTTGTCCTCGTGACACCAGACAGATGGAGAGTTCCTGCACTCCCGGAAACAGCGCCCAGATGGACACGGATGAGGGCAGTCCCAGCGATGCCCAAAAATGCAGAAGAATTTATGACCTGGAGAACCAGTTATTCAGCGATTCCTGCACGATGACATGCCTCAATGACAAAATCAAAGGACAAATGCAGAGAATTCATGGACCTTCCGATGAACTCTCGATCCTAGTCCAAGAACGTGTAGCACTCCAAACCACCATGAACAACGCAAAGGGTGAGTTGACTTCATTATTACTTTGCCCATTTCCCGATTGTTACCACAACACAGCCCCCAAACAGCAAGACCAAACTACCACACCATGCGCCAATAGTACATTGGCAAGTAAACTTGCGGAAACGCATATTAGAGATAAGCCGAACACCAACATAAAAACAAAAAGGAACCAACAGGACGGTTTCGCGTTCCCCACAAAAACGGCCAAAAAGCCCAGAATCTTAGAAAACTACACAATAGAGGCACAAGCCCCCATAGAAATTAATAATAAATTTCAAACATTAGCCGGAAGCGACAACCAACCGACTTTGACAGACGCAGCGATCTCAGTTGCCCCCCCCCCAAGATCCCCCAATAATGCTAAAATATAGTACTAATTATAACCTCATAATGCAAGAAATTAATAGAAAATTCCCCACTCAGGTGTCGAAGCTGTCTGGGGAATACCTCAAAATTTACCCCGCAACTGCTGATGATCAAAGGATGATCACGGAATTCCTCGATCAAAAGAAAGAAGAATACTATGACATCCCCCCCCCATTTCCCTACGCCCCCAAAAAATTGTAATAAAAGGATTGCCGATTTCTACTGAAGTCGAAGACATAAAAAATGAGCTAATCACCAAGGGCTTCAAAGTAGAAAAGGTGGCCATGCTCACCAAATCTAAAACAAAATTCAAGCTCCCCATTTTTATAGTCGAGCTGAAAAAATCCCCCGATTCCCCAGACATCTTCCAACTGAAAACCTGCTGCTACCTTGCTATCAAGGTAGACAACTTTAATAGAAGACCCGGCCCCACGCAGTGCTACAACTGCAACCTATTCAACCACTCATCCAAAAAACTGTCATATCAAAACAAGATGCTTAAAATGTGGACAGCAGCACAAAACAGGCGACTGCCCAATAAAAAATAAAATAGAAAACCCCACCTGCATTAACTGCGGGGAGAAGGGTCACCTGGCCAACTCGCATCGCTGCGCAAAATTTCCGAAACCCCAACCAAAAAAGGGAGATGCCTCCCAAAACAGAAATCAAAATAAAACTCTTAACACCACCGCGGTGAACGATAATAAAATAACCACTAGTGCTCATACTAGAAATAACTTATCTAATGCAAATGCAATCAAAGGACCCCAACAGATGGCACCACTCGACATGTCAAAGTCGGTTCCATCTAGGCCTGAAACACTTGTACCCCGCGACGCGGAAAACAAAGCCAAAAACAAGACCGACAATAATGAAGAGAAGCCATTCGGCTTCATAGACGCAATAATTGAAATCCGCCAGCTCTTCGCTGAATACCCCTTCCTTATGGATCTGGGTAGGCAGCTTAGGAATGCTGTAGGCACAGAAAAGGTAGATGTGTTCTACCGACACATTTCAACCTTCGTACAATGGGGTACAACTGCTTCGGGCTTAGAATCACCTCCTGGAATGCGAATGGAGTTCGATCGCGCACCATCGAGATGCGCGATTTTATAGATAAGCACAATCCCGATCTAATGCTACTACAAGAGACCCACCTAGGACCAGGGGACACCCTACAGATCCCAAACTACACTACCTATCGTGATGATAGGCCCACACTCCCAACACACAAACCCAGAGGCGGCACTGCCATTCTGATCAAGTCTTCTCTCGCACACTTTCGTACACCTACACAGACGATGGGGACGGCGGAGGCGACCTCGGTTACCCTCACCCCACCCCGAAGCAACCACATCACAATCACATCTATTTACCTACTAATTCAAACCAACACTGCCAACCTACATACTGAACTGGAAACGATCTTTAGCGCAAGCGACGTTTCCATTATTTGCGGAGATTTTAATGCCCACAACACCTACTGGGGCTACAGCTATGATAATAGACGCGGCAAATCAATCAAAAATTTCATAAATAGCACCAATACCCAAATAATAGCCCCAACCACACCAACACGCTTTGGCCACAACTCCGCATCTATCATAGACTTTGCTCTGACGAGAAATCTACCTTGGCCTAGCCAGGTGGAATCTATCGCGGAGCTTAGTTCTGACCATAATCCTATCTTAATTAGCTTTGACACAAACACTCGCTTCGGCTTCCTCAGGCGAACTATCACAACAGACTGGAAAAATTTCAGAGAGCTCTTAAGCTCCGCCCACTACACCTACCGACCAATCACCGCGCTCACGGGAGAAGACGTAGAAACACAAGTTGCAGACCACAACCATTTTAAATGCACACACACTCTCTTTTAAACCCATTCCATAACACAAAAACAATTTCATCAGCGACTTTATTTCGTCGCTGATGAAAGAACGAAATAGAGCCAGGAAAACCTGGCAATTTACAAGAAATCCAAGCGATAAGAGCATAACAACATACAAGACAAAATCCGAAGAAAAGTAAAAACATTCCAAAACAAGACATGGGAAGATTCTCTGAACTCCCTTGATCCTGACGATGGCTCCATTTGGAACTGGTCTAGGGATCTAAGGAAAAAGAGATCGCCCGTGTCTACACTACACGAACACGCCAGAATCGCACACACAGACTCTGACAAAGCTGAAGTGCTCGCATGCTCCCTGGAATCTCAATTCCAGGAAAATAACATCTCTAACCCATCCTCAGACTACTTAATTAACAGGGTGGTCGAAAATTATTTTCTAAACGAAAATAACTTCGACGCCCCCCCCTTACCCCCTCCCATGCCCTCGGAGGTCATTGATTATATAAAGAAAGTGAAAATTAAAAAAGCTCCGGGCAGGGAAGGGATCACTAATAAAATGCTTCAAAATTTTACCATACTAATTGTTTTTCAAAAAAATCACTATCATAATAGATAATATTTTCAGAACGGGGCACTTTCCAGATCTCTGGAAAACTGCCTCCGTCATCCCGATACTAAAACCCGGTAAGCCGGCCAGCAGTGCTGCCAGCTACCGGCCAATATCCCTACTACCAATTCTAAGTAAACTCGCAGAGAAATTAATTCTCTCGAGACTTAATGATCACTTAAGAACTAACAACATCCTCATTTCCGAACATCACGGCTTTAGACCTCAACTATCCACATCGCACCAGTTGCTGAGGGTAGTTGAGTTTATAAAGACCGGCTTCAAAGATAAAAAATACATTGGAGGGGTTTTTCTGGATATCCAGAAGGCCTTCGACCGTGTATGGCATGTCGGACTACTATACAAATTAATCAAAATTAACACGCCCCCTCCCAACTTACTAAAATCATCAAATCCTATCTTACTAACCGGGACTTCGCCGTCAGAGTCAAAGACACACACTCCACCACAAAAATGATCCAAGCCGGGACGCCACAGGGTTCCCTCCTCGCCCCGACGCTTTTTAACATCTACGTAAATGACATCCCAACATCCAGACACACCACCATCTGCCTCTATGCAGATGACACAGCGATTCTGGCCCAGAGCGACAACATAAACATGATCACCCACTTCCTACACCGTCATTTGGCGGAGTTGGAAGACTGGTACGACAAATAGAAGATAAGTCTAAACGCCACCAAGACGGAAGCAGTCTTCTTCTCAGTCAACAGAAAATTCAAAAAACCACCGACAGTACACGTACAGAACCACCCGGTCCCCTGGTCCGAGTCAACGAAGTACCTAGGCGTCAAATTAGATGCCCACTTAAAATTTAATATTCACGTAAATTACGTTAAAAACAACTTCCGGGCGACAGCGTGTAAATTTACCCCTTATTTTCCCCGGAAGTCGTCTTTGACATTAAGAAATAGAGTGCTTATCTATACCTCTATTATCAGACCAATCGCCACATACGCTTGCCCGATCTGGAGTCATGCCGCTCACTCAACTATCCAGATACTTGAACAATCGCAAAATGTAATCATAAGAAAATTAACAAATGCCCGGTGGTTTATGAGGAACAGAAGTCTTAGACACGCTTTACGCCTCAAAACCCCCTCCGGGAAACCTTCCAGAAAATTTCAACTAAATTCTTTAACAACATAGATAACAGCTCCTTAAGAAAAATAGAAGACTATACTCCTGATCCCAACTTTAAAAGACCCCGAAATATCTTACTTAACATGAACTTTCCACTAGCATAAAAATAACTAAATTTCTCTTAACTTTTGCTTAACTGAGAGGCTTACTCCTGATTGGACAACCAAATCACTCACGAAAACATCAAAGCACGACCGCCTCCGGCGGTCACTCTTACCCAGGGAAGCAGCAACGAAGAACCGAAAGGTTCTTTCCGCGGCCGACCTGATAACAAATCCATGCCACTGCGGCGAGACAATCGCTTCGGCGGGGCGCTCGCACTGTCGACACAGAAAATAGAAAAACAACAGAACACACACAAACAAAGTCGCTTCCTTAACTTCACAAAGATCTCACTACTATTTCAATCAATGCTATCCTAATCTCTCACATAGTAACAAAAATGGGCAAATTAAAACAACAAAGTCAACTCACCAATCTTAACTGATAGGAGATTATGATCTCGACAGAGATCGAGTGCTCCATCGAAATGTTCAACACCTCTGGGGTGTATACTTTCTTAATGAGTGAAAGATTTGTAGAATTGTCATTTCAACCAGACAAGTTCCTCACGCAAGCGTTTCGGATTCCCGAGGCGCACAATGTTGGACATAGAAAAAGCTTTCTTAAAATTCCAGCGCTTCTATTAATTTCTTATATTTTTCCTTTCATACTATTTTTATTTCAAAGCACTTAATTTTTTGAATTTTTTACAATTTACTTTAACTTTTAAATACACTTCTACTATTTCAAATTTTTATTTTTAATATTTTAATGCAATATGGGCTAAGGCAAAGCCAAGTTTGTTTTGCTACAAACTCAAAGCCCGAGATAGAAGGTGAAGTTTCCACACGGAAACAGGAATTCCACTAACGAATTCTACGTATAACTGTCATTTGATGTTGAGGCCCTGAAATTCATCAATTTGACTCATAGCAACAGGTGGGTTCTGGACTGAAAGCTCTTAAAGTTAATTTCTGCAGGGAGTGGTGTCGTCAATGGATGTTATGCACCGGGGCCCTAAAATAATCAAGAATTAAAAAAATATACTCTTGCATATGAAAACTTTACAATATTCCTATTGATGTCAATATGGCGAGATGTAAAATTTATCGTAAACATTATTATTATTGATATCTAAAATTCGACAATCTTCAAAATAATTCTTGATGTTGCGAAAGTTTAGTTTTTGTTATTCGATTTGGGAAGCTCCCAAGAATCCCTACCTCAACTGGACTTTTTAGAAGATATAATTTAGAAGTGGACTTATATTAATAAAGTAGCGAAATTTTTATGAAGAAGCCTGGTTGTTATTTTAATAGTAACTCTAAAAATAATGTGAATGTTTCAAAAATCTTAATTCAGGCTCTGTAAAGAAAAATCCTAACTATATATACATAGAAAAAATATTACATAGAAGTATTTTCCATGAAAAGAGAATGTTTTGAAAATGTAATTTTTCTTCATGTTTTTTTTTCTATAAAATTACATTTAAACAGTTTTAATGTAATGGAATATAATGGAAAATTTTAATCGAATTGTTAAGTAATTTCTACTCTGTGCTAATGGATCACATAAGCAAAAAAAAAAATTCGTAAAACAGGAATTATGCACAGATCTCAAAAATAAGTTATTTTTGAATTAGGAAAGGAAGTCCTTTCCGAAATTAAAGCAGCTACGTCCAAATGGACTGCACTCTTAAAATTTCTTATTAGGAAAAAAATTCAATCATTATTAGATATGAAAATTTTGAAGATAAAAGATTAACTATAAATGAGAATTTTTACAGGGTTTATTAAAGTAATTTATGTGCCTGGAGCAGGATTAGCAAAAGAAAGAGAGAGAGAGAGAGATTAACGTTACTCTATAAAGCAACAAGAGGGCTATTGATCACAAACCTCGGTCGAGTAACGAGAATGACACCTGAGCTGGCATCCCTCTTTCCTAACTACCACATAAATGGGAGGAATGGCCTCATCTACATGGAGGGATTTTAGTGGCAACAGGATTTGAGCCCATGACACTCCAGACATGAACTCGTGACCATAACCACTAAATAGCAAAAATTCTATTGAAAAGGTTAAGGAAGTCTGATAACCAATCAGTTTTTAATATATTTGAAGTTTTCTGAGAGTTGACGATCTCAATATTTGACAGTTTAGAGAGAGTGATTAGTTTAGCAATCATTTTAAAGCATTTTTTCATTCTTAAAAGTTTAATTAATTAAAAACTGGAAGGAGGTACCGTCCCCTCCCCTATCTGTCTAATGGCGGACTAACTCCCATTGTACAAATTATGCAACTCTATCACAATTAAAATTGTAAAACTGTAATTTCCTTGTATTATGTAGTTCATACGGTTTATTCTTCATAATTTGCTGTAAAATTTGTACCACATCGTCACGTTTAACTATTTTTGCACGTTCATGCAAAGCCTCCCTATCATAAATGTAAATTTGTCCAAACTGTGAGTTTGCTCCATTCTGTAAAAAAGATGTAGTTTTTTTGTTAACTTCACCTTAAAAAAACCTTGAAATAAATTTATTACAGAATCATAAAAAACTTTTTTGTATATAAAGAGAGATATTTGGGAGAATAATCGGTTCGTTCAGTGAAATGGCTATTAACTCTTACTTTTACTACTAAAATCGATTCTGTTCAGTTATGTTTCGAGGTTTTTAATTTTTAAAGAGCAATATTTGTGTTTTTACACATAGTTAAGAACCTTAGAAGCTTTTTTTTTTGTTTTCATTAATTTTTTTCTATTGAGAAATTGCCGGGCTCAAAACATTCAGGTGTTACTAAAAGACAATATTTGGAAGAGGTGGAATATACTACTGAAAATTGCATGACTTAATGGGTGGGTGAGTCGCTTTTCCCCTTCATATATATATATATATATATATATATAGATAGATAGATAGATAACCTAAATTTGCTGGTCTTAATTCAGTAACAGCTTTAGAAATCATAATAAGTCTCCTTTTTAGTCCATTGACTCTTTTGGTTTCTTCCATTTTTATTACACTATATATATATATATATATATTCATATATACACGTGTATATATATATATATATATTATATATATATCGTCTCCCTCCACCACTTCTCTCTACAAAAATAAAACTTCGGAAATTATTTTTCCCCTCAAGTCTCAACTGAAGATATACTAAATTTTTCTTCAAAAAATTTAAACTCCCTTCTCTCTTCTTAGCCCGATGGACTTTATTTTTGATATCCAAGACAACAATCATAAACATGCTTGTGAATTCACTGAAGAACTTCCTTTGTAAATCATGAGTCTTATGAAGATAATTTTATGAAAAAATTGATAGGAACATCAGATTTCAAAAGCGCACTACTATTCTCCACAACGCTCCTCTAAGGAATTTAAGCGTCCAATCGTGTCACTAGAAAAGGAGATCAAAGCAGTAAAAATTCAAAAGAAAAGAGCCGATCACAAAAATGCACCGATTTTATCTCCGCTTATAATCGGCGACACTAAAAATAACATTATGAGAGTACAAACGCAGACTGTATACAGTAAATATTCTGAAATCGTTGCACGTAGGAAATAAAAAAAGGAAGCTGAGTTTGGAAATTAATTCAATGAATATAATAATTTAATTGAACGCTGTGAAATTTGTGTGTCACATTTTCATGAGTATTGAAAACACTGGCGGAGCTGGTCCTGAGTGGACCCTGTATCATCCTTGACGTCACTCTCTAAGGCCACCCCTGCGATTTTTTGCTTACACGTTTGGGTGCCCGCCCTCAAAGCTTGGGGCCCCGTATCATTGATACGCGGTAACTATGCCCCTGATTGGAAATAGCATTAATTTGTAAAACAAGAAATGGAATGCTGTTAAAAAAGGACTGACAAAAAAGTGCTCTAGTTAATATTTTCTAAGAAAAATGACATTTTATTTTTAAAGATTCAAATCGAAACTTTATTTCCATAATAAGCATCCTTCTATGACAATTTCAAATACAATTTGTATCTAAGAGATATGGGCAGAAAGAGAAACTTATTAAAATTTCGCATATTTCTATCAAACAAAGAGAATCAGATCGATAAATAAATAAAGGTAACAAAGATAAATAAAACAAATATCCCCTAAAACTCGAAAAAAAAATACTTTTTTTCTAAATATCAAATAAAGATCTACCAAATTCTTCGTTGGAAAATTAAAACCCCCACCCATATTTCGTTTCCATTCTTAATCTTATGGGCATTGTTTATGATACCTAATACAATGTAGACGTATTTGTCAAGAGACAATTTGAGTGTTTTCTTCCTAAAAATCCGGAGCCTTATAACGATGATTTTATAGAAAAGTTGAAATGAATTACATGATTTCTAAACTACAATACCAATTTCCACAAAAAGGGATAAATGTCATCCGAAACTAGGACACAGTAAAATTCTACTATACAATTCCCTCAAAAATGTTGTACTCTCAAAGGCCTACCCTGAAATATAATAATTCATGTGACAAAATATCAAGTGCATTACACTCAATTATTTTCCATATGAATGGGAAAAACTCACATAATAATTATACCCAAATTAAGCAAATATATCCTATATTTTCCGACAAATCTAGACCGGTTAGCCTCATCATTTCTGCAGAAAAATGTATTTTTGAGTAGATTTCAGAATTACATATATTTAGAAGTGCAATGCACATTTTGATACCGATCCACCGATCCATTAGCACGGCTTTCAAAAAAAAATGTCTCTGCTCCCGATTTTGTGCGGCAGTGACAAAACCTTATTCAAACGTTGAAACTATTTGTAGAAAACTCTTTCACGTCCATTTCCTATTCCCCCCCCCCCCTCCATTTGCTGACACGTTTTTCTTTTGCGATCTGGTTCTTCAAAGAGCGCATGCGCTTTCATGCCGACTACATCTGTCAATCATTTCTAAACCACACCCCGTTGCTATAGTTACGATAGGTTTCCAGAAAAAAAGCTTTATCTTTATGACGTCATCCGAGTTGCAAACAACGCCATCTGTTGGATAAAGCAGATTTGTGAAATTTCGACAACGCTCTTAAAGAAACCGAATTATCTACTAGAACAATAACATTCAACTGTAACAAGTTACACGATGACGTCACATTAAGGTCACTAACAGGGACTCCTTAAGACTTCTTGAGGCCCTGGGCCCCTACACAAACGTAGCTCCCCCCCCCTATGATCCTTAAAAGTGGACAGGACATAGCATACTTTGTCAATACTCGGACAAACAATAACCCGAAACAAATAAATGTGCATGATTTACAATCGCCCAAACTGGTTCGACCGATTGCCGCCTTTTGACTAGATGAGTAATAATGGTGTATGTTTTGATAAGCCTAGGAGTATACAAGGACGACGGTCCCCACATGTAGCCATTTGACATATCGTCCGAAATTCATAATTTTTTGGAGAAAGAATCGGAAATAACATTTGACCGCTGAAATTATTCTAATCATGATTTTAATCAGGCTGAGTCAAGAACAAGACGAGGCCTCCATTGCGATCGAGGCCCGGGTTCAGCTGGTCCATGCCTTAAGACGTCCCTGGTCACTAACAAAACGACGTTTAACTCCAAAACAAGTAAAAACTTACATTAATAATTGTATATAATCAATGGACCCTTCACACAAAACTAAACAGCTATAGGAATGGTTTTAATGACGTAATAAATTATTGTAAATGCTAGAAATGACCATTCCTCCAAATGGCTCTGTCTTGGGGAGGGTTACATTCTGAAAAACACGTAGCCGAAAGTACCGAGCATAATCTCTTCGGTAAAAATAAAAAATCTATGGGGGAAGGGGTTTGGGCACCTCCCCCCCCCCTTGTGTATGCCACTGATTGATTCCTCCAACAGGATGGTTTTCAACTCTCTTGAGACTACTTGGAAAAAGTGAAGGTGCAAATCCAAGAACATCTCAGAATTTCATTGAGATTTATCTCGGGAGGAAAAATATTCTTACTCTACAAGACTCATTAACGATGTGGAAGGCCACTACAGAACTCACCGCTGCTGGGCAGAATCTCACAATGAATATTAGAATTTCATTCCGATACTGCGCAACCATCATAGAACTGACTTTAAAAATGTGTATCTCGGTGCAATATCCCATTGAAATTCCGATTCATACATACACTGGTGTGCAAAACTTAAGCAACAGATGTTTTTTTGTTGTTGCTGCTATAATTCTACGAATAATCATCTCAGAGATGTGAAATTCAATGCAGACAATGAAATGAGAGACAGCATTTTGTACTTAAACGATGACGAAAGCATAGTTGCGGAAAAATTAATACAATGTATATAGTATGAAATGAAACAAAAAAAAAATGTTTTATTGAACTCGTAGCATATCGTTATATATGATTGTCTGTCAAAGAGGAAGAACAACAAGCAGATGTTCCTTAGTATGGGATATGCCCTCCCCTCACTGCAATGGTTGCTTCGCACCGTTTCTCCATACTCAGCTCCAGTCTGTTCAACAGTTCTTGAGGTAACAGTGCCCATTTCTCTATCAGCATCTGTTTCAGTAGTTGGGTGTTTCCCGGAGAATGTAATTGTGCCGCAAAGCGTCTCCCGAAAGCTTCCCACACATGTTCTACAGGATTTAAATCAGGGGAGAACTCGCAACCTTGGGTTTACAAAGCGGGCACGCTACCTCTGTGTATAAACTTGCAGATACTTATAGGAATTATTATTTATATCTACAAGAAGGAAAAGATAGCTTAACTTTATAATTTATTTTGCATCAAATTTCCTTTTGCTGCTGATACACTTGTTAAATAATGCAAAATTATTCAGTGTTAAATCAAATTTAGTTAGCTATAATCATTTTCACTGTTCGTTGAAACATTTTGATCTGCTCAAAATTTATTTATCTTGGAAATCATGCGAAAACTGTTTATGTACTTAGCATTTATTTGGCCAATTCATACCTGTTTATTTTAGAACAGACACAAAGGTTTACGACAAAATGCCACGTGATGTAAACGGCATTCACATTATATCATGGTCATAAATTTAATCTTCAGAATATTGTAGAAACTATAAATTTATAAGCAGAAATGTTTTCCAAAAGTTTCATAAGTCATAAATATTTAAATAAATCCGGTTTGTGCCTCTAAAAGTATTCAAGGTTTTATTTCGACATCAGTTCGATAGTCCTGACAATTTTAAAAACGGTCTTTAAATATAGTAAATAACTAGTTATAAATTGTTCATTTATTTTTAAAAGTCCGAAATCGCTTCGATTAAATTGTCTTTCTAATAACAATTGTACTTCTTAAGTAACGTTACATTCAGATCTAATATGTAAATTATGACCTAAAATATACCCAAAGTAGTTGAATGACTTTTTTATAACACTTCGTTTTCTCGTTAAAATATGGATACCAGAAGTTAAAGTCTTTATTGCAAATACTTAACAATATGTTCCTTACCAAAAATAAACGTAAATAATGAACTTAAATGATACGTTACAAAAGAATAAAAGAAATTTCTAATAAATTTATACCCTCTTAATTAAAATTGGGGCGGGGGGGGGGGGGAGAATTAGAAACCAAATGAAAAAAGTTGGAGGTTTCAAAACAATTTTCGGGAAACAGTCAACTAGATACAATGGACGAAACACAAAATACTAAGAGTTTATAATACTATAATATTAAAATCCCTTGGTCCCTAAATATGCCAAAAAAGTCAAATTAAGAAAATATAATTGAAAATCTCGAATAAAAAAGTGTGGCATTACAATTGATATGATAATTTGGCCCTGATTTTTGGTCATTTCTTGTACTCCTGATCATATATAAATTAGTGTAATACTTCAATAAATAAGTAAAAATGTACGGTACTTATGTATTAAACCGTTGACCGACTTTGCCAAATCAAAAGACGGCACCAATTCAAAAAAGTAATGCCAAGCGCTCTGCCTTTGTTATTATTATTGTGTTAGAACGTGAGCGAGAACAGTTTGCAGTATAGGCTGCATATTGCTCAATTTGGTGACATGTTTTGATTGGATTAAATTGGTCGATGGTAGAATATGGTAAATACCAAATGTATTGGATTCTTTAATGAGAATTTCATTTCAATTCAGTGAAAATTTGAAAAAAAAAATTATTATTTTTGCATTTTTTTTTTAATTTACTTCATTATTGGTGAAAGCAGAAACACAAAATTTTTAATTTACAAAACTCTTATAAGACCAGCTCTGACATATGCATCTGAGACTTGGACAATAACAAAACTGGAGAAAATCAAATAGCATCCTTTCAGAGAAAAATACTACCAAGTATATTTGGAGGAGTAAACGAAAACAATAGCTGTGGAGAAGAAGATACAATTTGGAATTATATAGAATTTATAAACAACCTGACATCATTAAATACATACAAATACAAAGAATGAATTGAATGGCCCATATATAATTCGAATTCCACATGACAATGTTGTCAAAAAGGTACTGCAGTTCAAAGTCACTGGGATTCGGAAGAGTGGAAGACCAAGGCTGAGATGGACAGACTCAGTGGAATCAGACTTTGGGATTATAAACAAGAAAAGTTGGAGAACGCAAATGAATGAGAGGTTACTGTGGAGGAAACTTCAAAGGAAGACACTGACCCACGATGGGCTGTCTTGACGAATATTATGATGATGATGATTGGTGAAAACAGACAGCAAAAACGCATAACTTTATGATTGATAACACTAGAGTTACTGGAAAAGGTGTGAAAACTTGTAAAATATTGTTTTTCATGTAATGCAACCCTATGTTTGGTTAAAGTGTAGTACAGGCTTTCGATTTGGTGATTTTTCTTTGGATTTGGGGATTTTTATATAGATATTATGGGGAGATAACGAATTCATTCTGGCTTCCGGTCACCTATCGCTATGTGAAGTAGATTTGCGATAAATTTTGGTCGTCAAAAAACATTGACATCGCCAAGCCCCCCCCCCCTATACTAAACTTTAACCCTATGTTTAATTTTATATAAAATGTTTCAAATGACATACATTAAATTTTGAATAATTTTTTAAAGTTCTTACCTATAAAACTGATTATCGTAGCTTTATTAATTTGCTGTTTATCTGACATATCATTTTGTATCGTTGGAAACATGTATACTCCACTGTATGCAAAGAGAATAGTTCCAAATGATAATGAAGCTGATTCGAAACTCGCACCGGTGTACTGTACATTTTCCATACTAGGAATCTGTAAAATCATGCTGATAAAGATTGAAATACAAGCCAGACAAGCTGTTGCTAATGCTCCTACAGCTGCAAACCTAGGTGAACAATTTAAAATACATATATTTAAAAAATACTTTTTGAAATATTTTATTCAGTACCTTTTTCTCTAAAGAACAACAGATATTTATATTTAAAATAGTATTCATAATTTTATTCATTTCTGAAATTTTCAAATTTTTTTTTTTAGTTTTCGAAAAGATTTTATATTAAAATTTTACAATTTCATAAGATAAACCAAGGTAGGATGTAATTGGATGATAATCGAAAAAATATTTTGTCAGCCGTGAACCCAATTCATACTAAAGAAAAACTAAACTCATCAGAGCAACATCAATTCACCATTTTATTCCAGAGAAATCTATCTACTACATTCTTTTGGCTCCTTGCCAAAGACAAGATACACAAGCAGCTCGTTTAAACCATTACATCATGACGTCACCAATGAGTAATATAATAAATTTACCGCGTGACCCTGACACCTTCCCCTGAGAGTCATATTAGATCCGAAGATCAAATATGGCTAAAACAACCTAAGGGTCACACGTTACATACACAAAAAAAAACACTGCTTAAGCACTATCTTAAGATTATACACTACATAAAAAACCAACACATAAAATTTTACACAAATATACTACTTAACTTAATTATCTAAAAATAAAGCAAAAAGAAATGTTTTAAAGTTCAATTATTCTTAAATCTTCTAAAAGTTCTTATTTAACTACGGTTTACACTTACAGTCTGGATAGCGCATCTGCATTAACTAGTTTTGATCCTTTTATGTGACTTGCTTCAATGTCATGGCGTTGAATTGCCAAAGCCCACCGCTGTAATCTCGGACATTGGGATGCAGCACTAGTAAGAAACACTAGGGGATTATGATCGGTTAGTAAGAATATCTTTGCTCCGCACAGTAAAGTTTCAAATCTTTTCAGAGCCCAAATAATAGCATACGCTTCCCTCTCAATTGTTGACCACTTTTGTTGGCTTGGATTCAGTTTCTGGCTCCCGAAAGCTATGGGATGAATGTTGTCTTCTCCATCCGACTGACCTAGACAACATCCGACCGCCGTCTGAGATGCATCCGTATGCAAGTAGTACGGTTTATCTATGTCTGGGACTTGCAATTCTGTAATTCCACATAGTGCTGTCTTCAACTCCTTGAAAGCATTTTTAGCCTTCTTGCTCCATGGAATCTCATTAGGAACTTTCTTTTTCGTGAGCTCCGTCAATGGTAGAGCAATTTTTGCAAAGTTTGGAATATACTGTCTATAAAAATTGCATAATCCTAATGCGCTTCTCAGTTGCTTTTTGGTCGTTGGTGCCTCTAAGTTCTGAATCGCTTTTATTCTTTCTTTATCCGGTGAATGTCTACCTGAACCAATGACATGTCCTAAGTATTTAACTTGTCGTCTTGCAAACTCACACTTTCCTAAATTCACTGAGAAGTTAAAATGCTCCAATCTTTTGAAAACTTCTTCCAGATGATCTAAATGTTCTGCCCATGTATCAGAGAATACGGCTAAATCGTCGATATACGCGCATGCAAAGCCAGATATAGTTTGGACCACTTTAGACATGGCTCTTTGGTAGGTTGCAGCAGCGTTTCTTAACCCAAATGGTAATACATTCCACTGGTACTGTCCTCGATGAGTACGGAACGCTGTTAGATGTTTGCTGCTGTCTTCCATTGGTATAGACCAATATCCTTTCAACATATCTAGAACAGTAATAAATTTTTTCTTCCCTACTAAGAAATTCAACTCCATCATATTCTGCATTGGATATGCGTCCGGTACGGTAAGAGCATTCAAACTTCTGAAATCTATGCATAACCTAAGTGTTCCATCCTTTTTATGAACACATACTACTGGGTGTGCTATTTCACTTACAACAGGTTCAATCAGACCTAACTCTAACAATTCGTCTATCTGTACGTCTACTTTCCTCTTTAAGTTTTCCGGTATCTTATAAGTTTTGGGTTTCATCGTTTCCTCCTCAGACTTCAATTTTATCACGTGTTCACCAACTTTAGCTCTTTTAATTTTTCCAGAAAACAACCTTCTGTGTCGATGTAAAAGATCTTTTAGTTGATTTTGTTGCTTCTTAGATAAGTAATCCAACTTCACTATGTCCAATGCTTCATCATTCTTCTCAGCAGCAGGAACTGTTGGCGTTTCATATATCTCACCAAATTCATCATCGATATCATAAACAACTCCAACCGTTTGAACTCTCGCTTTGTATTCTCTAATCTTGTTAACATGCAGTAATCTTAAGTTACCTTCAGGCATCTGCAAATAATATGAATTTGCTTTTACTCTTTTAACAACTTTAACTGGACCTGTCCATCTAGAATATAGTTTATTCGTTGAATCAGGTATCAAAACAAGCACTTGATCTCCTGGTGCAAATTCTCGATGTTTCTTTTGCCTGTTATAATACTTAGCGTAGTTACCTTGTTGCACATCACTTGTTAACTTTGCCTCGCGGGTTGATACTTCTAACTTTTCTTTTAATTTTTTCAAATAACTCTCTACTGATCCCTTCATATTCAGAGGTAATAACGTGTTTCCAGTCCAAATTGACTTCAATATAGACAACGGACCTTTCGGCTCCCTTCCATACATTAGCAGAAAAGGTGGTACACCGGTAGTTGCATTGGGAACTTCCCGATAAGCCCATAGTAAAAACGGTATATGCCTATGCCAACTTCTTCCTTCCTCTCTAATAATGTGATGCAACATGTTCTTGAGAGTATGGTTCCATCTCTCAACTAACCCGTTTCCTTCTGGATGGTATGGTGTCGAAAAACGTGGGCAAGCTCCTAAAATCTTCAAAAACTCTTGCGTTAAACTTGCAGTAAAATTTGTCGCATTGTCCATTACGATCACTTCTGGAATGCCTGTTCTACTGAATATTTCGAACAGTGCTTCACATGTACTCTTAGCCGTTAGTGACTTGAGCGGGACTGCTTCCGGCCATCTAGAATGATGATCCATCAAACAAAGTATATATCTATGTCTCTGTGACGATACTGGATCTACAGGACCAATTAGATCAACGTTTACCACTTGGAACGGCAATTCAGGACGAGATACAGGTGTTATTGGAATTTTGTCAACCGAACGAATTACTTTTCTGCACTGACAACCATGACAAGAACTACAATATGCTTTAATCTCCTTCACCATTCCTGGCCAATAAAATGAAAACTTGATTCTCTGAATTGTTTTATGAGCTCCTAGATGTGCTCCGAACACTGATTCATGTGCAATTTCTAGTATCTTCCTCTTCCTAATTTCGGGAATCACTAACTGTTTTATCCTATTTCCGCACAACAGCTCTTCATGGTACAGGATATCGTTTTCTATCACATATCCTCCTTTTTTTCGCTTAGCAAAATTCCATGCTTTTTGAAGAGTATCGCAACTCTTTTGCTGTTTCTTGAATTTCTCGGTGTTATTTTCATTCTCCTCATCATATTCTGTTATTGTTGTCTCCTGTTCTTCCTCCTCAGTATTTACACTTTCATCTAACAATTTTTGGGGGGAATCTGATCTTAAGTTTACAGCGGCTGTAAATCTGGGATTGTATATTCTCTCTTGTTCTAATAATGCTTCATAAGTTTCAGTATCTAATAATATATCAGCGTTCAGTCTGTCCACAGTTGCCACCACCGTTTTAATTACCGGCGTAATATACCCGTTCGTTACCAAACCAATATCCACTTCTTTTAGTTCAGCCTTTAAACAATCACCAAATGCAGGCTGCAACATTATATATCCTTTGTAATCGACTTCTTTCCCTACTACACTGCTTTTAAACACGCTAATTTGTGCACCTGAATCTACTACAGCTTCATATTCTACTCCACCATAAGAAATTTTTACTATTTTAAGATCAGACATTTTTAAATGAACTGCGCTGCATTTCTTATTTTCCATTAAAACTTCGCCATTGAATCTCGCTGTGACTACTTTGCTTTCATCCTCAACTACTTTGACTTCTGCCACTTGCACTTCAGATACCTTTACCTCAGCAACTTTACTCTCGGTCTTTTCTCTCCCATCTTTCTTATCCTTGCAAAATCTCGCAAAATGTCCTACTCGCCCACAATTGAAACATGTAACTGGTTTTTGGAAAGAATTTCGCTTATCGTATCCACTGCGGTTGTTAGATTCTTGTCTATATCCTTCACTGAATGTATGACATCTTCTATTGAACGTGCCAGGCCTTTCCCGATAGGAATTTCTATACGGTTGAGACGAAGTAGCTTTAGTGGCCTGATTATATTGCCTTGCGTTTTCGTAATCATCTAACTTCTCAGCAAGATCGTCAACTGTTACAATTCTACCCCAATCATCAATAAAATGTTGTTGTATATCCCTGGATACTTGTTCCTTCATCTGTTCTACAATGACAAGTTGTTTCAGACTGTCAAAATTGTAGATATTTAGTCCCGAAATCCACTTATTAAAATAGTTCGCCAACTCAAATCCAAAATCTCGCCAAGTGTACTCAGTCGATTTACAATGCCTCTTAAATTTTATTTTAAATGCTTCTGGGCTCAATTTGAATCTTTTTAATAACATACTTTTTATATGCTCATAGTCATTTGCCTTTTCCTCAGGTTCCCTGGCAATCAAATTCGCCATTTCTAACGGCAATAGTCCAACAAGATTCGTAACCCAGTCTTCTTCTTTAATATGAACTCTTCGTGCTTGTCTTTCAAACAGTATTAAGTAAAAACTTATATCACCTTCTTTAGGGTCAAAAGTACGCATTAATTTTTGCAATCCAACTGGAACGTGTTCTTGTATTCTTTCATTCTGAGAGTCCATCTCTCTCCTAAAACCATTATTCCTTATCGAAGCTTCTATCCTCAACTTTTCTAATTCATATTCTCTTTCTTGACGCTTAATTTCATCTTCTCGACGCTTTATTTCATTTTCTCTTTCTTGACGCTTTATTTCATTTTCTCTTTCTTGGCACTTTATTGCTTCTCTTTCACTTACAATTCTGTGCAGTAATTCTTTCGCGAACGCCTCTTCATACTCTTCACTTGCTAATATCATATTTTTTAAAGCAGGAACTTTCATTTCTTCCGTTACAGTTTCTCCTAATTCTTCCGCCAAACACTTCAAATCTACCTTCAAAGCTCTTCCTAAAAACGCCATTTTACCAGCCGTTGGATATAACTGGAATTCACAATCTTCAAAACAGTTTCGATGTCGCCAAGCTTCACAACAGTTCGCAATTCTTATTCTCTTTCTTGAACCAATTCGAAATCCTCAATCTTCAAAACAGTTTTAAATCCTTAATCTTCGAAACGATTCGAAATCCATTGGGGTTTCCCCGCACAAATGTCAGCCGTGAACCCAATTCATACTAAAGAAAAACTAAACTCATCAGAGCAACATCAATTCACCATTTTATTCCAGAGAAATCTATCTACTACATTCTTTTGGCTCCTTGCCAAAGACAAGATACACAAGCAGCTCGTTTAAACCATTACATCATGACGTCACCAATGAGTAATATAATAAATTTACCGCGTGACCCTGACATATTTCTTTATAGATATTAATCAAAATATACTTGGATTTAACAAATCATACATTTATTTTTCAGACTTCGAATTTTCAGGACGCCTTACATTTTAATTTTAAATTATTATGCACAGAATTTAGGAATACTATTATATAAAGGGTCCTTACGTATAATACCGATGATCCTTTTCGCCGAAGGAAAAGGCATCGCCAATTCCAAAAATGTGCTCTTTTAAATATATTATAACTTAATCTGAACGTGAGAAGGAACGGTTTCCACTATTGGCTGTATATTGCAACATTTAGTGACGTTTCGATTATATAATACGTTAGTACCATATAAAATTGTCTTAGAATTTTAATTTTTGCATAAATATTAAAAGTAATTTTTAAAATAAATTTTCAACCATCATATAATTCCGATTGTTTACGCCCACACTTATAGAAATGGAGAATTTGTAGATAATTATTAAGCTGAATACTGTGTTTTAAAAACTAATAACTAGAAACAAGTAAGCTATATTTAGATATTTTCTTTAGAATTAATATTTATTAAATAAATATAATCGTGAGAGGATATGTGACTAATGCTTTGGAAATTATTACTCGAACATCTTCATCTGATCTCATAAGTTCCCCCCTCCCCCAAGAAATAAAGTGCTACTTTTTTATTGGACAAGATATAATCCATATAAAATAATTTCCTGGAAATTTATGAATTTAAATTTTTCTAGTATATTGGAAAATTTGTTTAAAAAATTAAATCTAAAAATTTTTGTCCGATATAGATATTAAAAGCCCTCGTGTAGCTGAACAGTGCGACGTTAATACAGGTAAGCCTCCTACAACGCGGTAGATACGTTCCTCAAAAAAGCCGCGTTATAAGAAATCGCGTTGTAGGAGATATGAACACCACGTAAAGCAAATCACAAGTGACGTGAAGATATTAACAGAAACAAGATATCAATCATTGGCATGGCCAAGTAATTTTAGCGCGTTTTTCACATGTTGTACTTTACAATAATGCAACTAATGAACTTTTTACTAACAAAAAGTAATATACTATACTTTAAAAAAAATAATTTTAATTTAAAAAAAAAATGTAAGAAATTTTTTTAATTTTTTTTTTAATTATTAAATTTAAATATGATTCGGCTCATCTAGGGCACAAATGCGACCAAATGCCGAAAACCCGAGGTCAATTGGTTAATTATTGGCTGAGAAAAAGGTACGACAAAATATGGAACGAAGACGAAATTTGCGTCCTAATAGCGCTTTTTTTTTTACACTACGTGTAAAACGCGCTAAAAAGTGAATTGTGAAATGCGGCTTATAACGTGGCTTTTTGAGGAACGTATCTACCGCGTTGTAGGAGGCTTATCTGTATTCACTCACTCACTGATATAAATATTAAACATCATAATTATTTTCTCTTTTTTAATTAATATAGTAAATATATTATCTTAATATTAACAGCTTGATATATTGTGGTTATAGTTCACACAAATATATTATCAAGTGAATACTTCAAAGTGCAATGCAACACATTATTACATTTTTTAAACAAAACAAAAATGATTATATGATATAATTTGTAGAAAGAGACAGATGATTGAAAACGAAACTTTAAAATATGCAATTACTGAAAATGACAAAGGATTTTATTTATAGCTTATAGGAAACAAATATTAAGATAAAAAAAAAATAGAATACCTTTTGCTTCAAGTCACGGCAAAACAAAAATCTATATAAATATTTTATTTTTATCTGATGCGTTTCAAATGTGTTATTTTAAACTTCTATGTCTCGATGTTTTAAAATATTTTCCTCTTTTTAGTATATTACTGAATGTTATTTGCTCATATATATATATATATATATATATATATATATATATATATATATATACACATATATATATATATATATATTATTTATATTACTGAATATTCATTTATTTGCATGAGATGCATACCTGTAAACATTTCTGCTTAAATTTAGTTCAAGAAGTTTTTTAAAAAGAAAGATTAGCTAAAGATTAAAGCTAATTATAAAAAGATTACTAAAAACCGCTTTTCATAAAGAAAGGAGCCAATATATGTACATTTTCATACTCCGCGTAAATACAATGTTTCCATGACACAAATAATGTGTTTATCAAGTTAATTGGAACATCTTAAAAAATCTTTCTTTTAAACTAAGGTAACTATTTTGATTTAACTGCACTTATTACTAATTAGACATTCAGGTTACCGTTAATTCGTTATTTATTCAAATTGAATTTATAATAATTAAACAAAATGCCTAGAACACTGCACGTGTTTCTTTCTTTCTTTCTTTCTTTTTTTTTTTTTTTTTACATTGTCCGTTTTCAAGATTTAGCCTCATAAAACTTAATATAACAGTTTTAATGCAAACTGTATCGATTATATCCCATGTTTCAGATTCTAAAATATTTTGGGAAAGGAACGAAACATTCTGAATGAGCAAAAACAACAATTTTGATTTATGAAAAATCGAATCTCTCTTTAAGTTTTACTTAATATATATAGAAATGGCGCAGAGAAAAACACTCTTGATCATTTTGGGGAGGAATATTACCGTAAAATACGGCGTATAACGCACACAAAAAAATAATATTCTAATTTACGGGAGCATGTTATGCGCCAGGTATAAAAATGATAGTTTCAAAAATTTTAAAAAAAGAGATGTGCATAAAAAAAACTGAGACTTCTACAAAGATCGGAAACCGTTTACTTAAAAGAAATGTCATACCTTGTGAACTTAAAGGGTTGTTTTTCTAGAAAATACTATTTTTTCAAAATCGTTGGATAATATCTCGAATAAATGGCTTAAAAACGTAACAGCACTGCACACGTGCATTGCAGATTCCTTCGTAAAAAAGGGGGTGCGTGTTATACGGCGAATATACCATAAAATTAAAAAATGCAGATTGAAAGTATAGGTGCGCGTTATACGGCGAATTTTACGATATATATTCGTATGGCTGGTTTGGAGGTGACTTAATAATTAAATGATTTTTTTTACTAACCAATATTTGGATTTCGATCTCATCACCTTAATCTAGCCAAAAAACCATCCGAAAATAATGTTAGAAATGACGTGTCTTAAATCTACATAAATAAAAGATAAAATTATAACTTAACGTATAAGTTTTTGGAGACCTCCAACTTATATAGACACCATATATTTTTCACTGTTCCAAGTTAATGAAGCGTTTTAAAATTTTATGTGCCATAATGGTTTTTTCCCCCTTGCTGCTTTTTTCAGCATTTGGAACGAAAATGAGCGTAAAAATATGTTCCATGCTGATTCCCATTTGTAAATACATCTTTAAAATGTTAATTGCAATAGTAAATGTTAAATTCTAATAGCAATAAAAAAATTCCCAAAAGAGCAATTATTAACATATTTTTTCTTATTAAAAATGTTTTGATGCTACTTTTACTAAATAAGAAAAATTTTGGTTATATTTTTTAGCTTAAATTCTATGTTAGAAATAACCGTTAAGTAAAAAAGGTATATGTAACTGTATACAGTAAAATATTTTCTTACCTTGTATTAGGTAAAAGACTAAAATTAATTTAAGGACAAGATAAATCACACGTCTTGTTTCATAAGATTAAGAACATCATTAAATTGTTCCAAGAGTTATTTCGCAACAATCTGGTATTCTCCATGAGAAAAATGTAGTATTTCTTCGAATATAATAAAAAAAAATTCAGAAATATATTAATTTTTTGATATTATGACAATCCGAGACAAGAAATATGAACTGAGAATCTTATCTGGTAAAAAGTATTTTAAGTTCAGAGTTTAGATCTACGAAAGCTTTATTCTCCTGTAAAAAGGGAAAACTTAAAAACTGAAAACAACAATAAAAAAAGATTTTAAATACGAAAATAATATATTAATATCTATATATTTGTATGAGAACACATATACGCGAGTATATGTATGTATTATTTGTGTTGAAATACATATGCACGAGTTTTGAAGTTGTGATCCTTATTCATGTGTTATATAATGAGTCATCATGTTTTATTACAATGTGCAGAATTCATAGTTAATAAATGATAGTGAATTTTACCATTTTTTAAATCGAATTTTAGCCTATTTCTGATTTTAATAAGATAATTTATTAAAATATTATTTTCTTGACTTGTTTTCCCTGATATTTTTACATTGGAAGGCAGAAATATGTCTAATGAGGAAATTATGACTGCAGGTCTAAGACATAATATTAAGTCATGCTTCAATTTGAGGAAAAATATTAGTGATTTTATTTTCAATATTTCCTTCGATCTTACTTTTTATAAAATTTGGATTATCATATGCTTCCGAATTTGTTTCGCTATCTATGGTATCTTCACTTATCTTGGAATCTTTAACACACATGCTGAGTCAGTCCTTAACGATTTATACTGTTTCTTCATCCGAAGGTGAATTAAAAATAAAATCAATAGTGTATTTATCAAGATTTTTGTTCTCATAAACTAATATAAATGCTTAGTTTTTAAAAAGCTTATAACTTTTTTTAGGTTGGTATAATTTTTACTTATATATATAGGAGTTATATATATATATATAAAAAATTTAAAAACACTTTGATGAAGAAAAACCAATATATTTTCATAAGTGTTACAATGAATAAAAACGACAATTAGAACAAGTGTTCAAACTGTAATCCACCCATCTCCAAACATTTTTTGAGCATGAAGCCGTTCATTGTTGGAGACATCTCTCAGAGTAGCGTAGCAGAGGTTCCTATATAAACCAGTAACAGCTTCCAGACTGAAGTGATTATTTTGGTCCAGTGGTATGTTACGTGCTTACAGATCAGGAGATACCGAGTTCTGTCCTCCTCATAGGAAACCTTGACGCTGAACTAAGAAAACGCAACCTTCCCGCAACTGTCGTGGCGCCATCTACCCACCGCAAGAGCAATCAAAGCCATCAGACGTATTTGACGCAACAGCAACAACTCACACGCTCGCCACAATAACTATATCGTTCGTTCGCCTATCCACCGACTCACTGGTGAGGGAGTGAGTAGCGGTGGTTCCTATATAAGCCAGCAACAGCTTCTGGACTGAAGTGATCATTTTGGTTCAGTGGTATATTCGTGCTTACATATCAGGAAGTACCGATTTCTATCCTCCTCAGTAGCTACAGGATTTGCGTGACCAGCAATTAAAACTTTATAGCGCAATTCCTCTAGTGTGCGTGATTTCTTGCTGTACTCTACGTTCTTGAGGTAACGTCAAATCAGGTTGAACGTACAGGGTACTCAATCATAACCATTTCTTTCAATCCAATGACCCGGTGCAATGTTATCCCGATAGATACGCTCATCTGTATGGTAGTGGCATGGAGCCCTATCTTCTTGTTAATACCAGTTCTTACAACTTAACCCTATAGCCAATGCGATCTCAAATTTATGGCATTAACATATTACCTAGTCTTAAAATGTGCATAAATTTTTTTGATCGCCCCTGTAAATTGCAAAAATAAATGAGATATTGTTTTGATAACAAATAATTTCTTAATAACAAGAGTTTTGAAATGAATAAAATAAGGTATTTACCAGAATTCTTCTATTCTTCCAAACCATGAAAGTGGACAGAGAATCACAGCTACAATCAGAATCCAATAGTTGTAATCCAGAGAAAACAAACTCTGCGTCATAGACTGTGCTATTTGCGCTGACAGCAATACATACACTACTCCTATTCCCATCAAGGTTATATGTAATGATACTGTCACAATGTACCTACGAATTAATAAATACATTTGATTAGATTTTACAAGGTCCTTTAACCAATTTCACTGTTTTTTTTTCAGTGTTTGTTGATTATAAAATTAATTTGGATTCATAATTATATTTAATGACATTCAACATTTAGTTAAACTACTTCCTAATTCATTTTCCTATGTGACAGGAAGCAATCTAAACTTATTTAACAAAAACTTTAGATATTTAATATGGGATAGAAGTCCTCGTATAGTTTCATGCTGCAACGTTAATAAAAACAATCAACCTATGAAAGTATATAGTAATTTTTATGAAGCCTGAAAAAAAATATATTTAATTTTTAATACGTGATCTTTTCCTTTTTAACTACAAAGTATTTTTTTTATCTGTTAAAAATATGTGCTTTATTTCCTCCTGTAGAACTATATACCACAACTTTCTTTCACGCTTTGTTTCAATTATCTTAATGTCAGAATAATAGAAGATGGACGTTTTTGATGAATAATCTATTAATTTAAACGTATTATACCTTTCTGTGATTTCTATTCAGAATAATAATTGTAATAAATAGTCCCAGCACAAGAATAAAAAAATACCAAATGTGGAAAGAATAAATTTAGAAGAAAGATTTGGTATTTATACATCTTTTAACTTTGTCAAATCAAACAAATTCAAAAATTTCCATTTAAAGCTCCCATATATTTAACATTTTGAATTTATGAACTTAATGTGTTAATCCTATGGAATTTTTTCCCCTTTAAATCTAGGCTGTGGGCTCGATTTATTTGACGTCACAATCGTGTGACAGGTATGTACATAAACAAAGCATGCTGTTTTATAACTAGTGACTGATATGGAAAATACAGCAAAGCTAGCGAATGGTTTATGCTGTTATTGTTATCGGTATCATGGTTGTCACGTAATCGTAAATCTATCTTATTGAGAATATAAAAAGATTAAACAATCGAACTGTGAATAGAAGATAGTAGATTTTGTTGCTATATCCCAGCACGAACACATCAATCAACAATAAACAAAACTGGCACAGTTTTTTTAAACATAATTGTCGTATAATACAGAATCAAGTTCATTGCGTTAAAGTTAAGTTCTCACAAAAAAAAATTTAATATATTACCTTATTTATACATAATCAGGAAACAAAGGATTAAACTATTCAGATGTAGTAGTCGTAAAGCCATCCATTTTTGTCTCACTTTTATGGAGAATCACACTCTTAAACAACGGATTTCGTGTGCGGTGCTCAAGAAATGAATTGTTTCCCTTCACATTCCGACAAAGTGGCTAGTTAACACACAGGTACGTAAGTGGAAGAATGGATAGCATTCTCCGCATATAAATGTTGATGGTAAGGCAGTAGCGCACACAAAAATTTTACAAGGGGGGAGTTCATGGTTGAAAGTCCCCCATTTCGTATCACACCTCAAGACAACACCAATTAATTCTTCTGATTTTGCTGATTTTATTAACAAAAAACAGTAAAAAATAAATTATTGAATGAATAATGAGCATTAATTAACAAAATAAATTGTTAATTACAAGTACTTAATTAAATTTTACGTTATATATACATAGGATTATCATCAATATAAAAAAACTCAAGGGCTTTGGGGGGTGTCCGGAACCCCAGGACACCCCCCTTGTGTGCGCCACTGTGGTAAACCATAACTTAATTTTGCAGAAGTCGAAACTTCAGAGACCGTATCAGATCCGACTACAGGGGCGTCCAGCTGTAGAGACCATTAGCTGAAGTTGTAAATTCAACTATAATAAGTCGACAAAAAATGATTCGTTGCGTGGTTCTTAGAGAGGCTTGATCAAATTCATTGCATTCAAAAACTTCAGAGGTGAAAAGAGAGCGAGATCTGTAACGTTTACGAGAACGTTTATGTTCAGATTATATATATATGAACTCCGCGACAATTATCCATGGATATTTAAATAATGAGTTTCAACAAGCACTGGAATTTCATCATGAAGTTGTTTTGCAAATTCAATTCAATTTTGAAGCTTTGTTTTGCAAGCACTGATAATATTTTTCATTTAAAATATAATCTTTACATTTAAATATTAATGTGTGAATAAATTGTTCTCAATCCATGCAAAGCAATCAGTTATACCTGCCATCGATACCAGCAATCTCTCCTTTAGAAGAACTAAAAGCTAACACCGGCAGCAAGGAAAACTATATTTCATTCGGAGTCAAAAAGAAATTTTGTCTTCACATCAATTACCTTTATTTACGTGAATGGATGGTCATAGCTCTTTGCAAGAACTTCATTGTTTCCAGTTCACTCAATTCCTGAACAGAAGAAAGCCCCTTTCTCTCCTCTCTCATAAATTAATTTGAGTTCCATTTTTGTTTCTAGTGACAATGACCGAATCAGGGGTAGGAACTAGCGTAGTAAACAAAGTAGTGGTGAGGAATCCACTGTCTAGAAATCTTATCTAGTTTTATGGCTCACACACAATGAGAAATGGCTTTTGAACTATCTCAAATCACCAAGGATAAAATAAAATTCGTTTACTTCAAGCATTATTTTTTAGACTCATTCACGTTTCAGATTTAGTATTCAATTCTCCCATAACAGATAAATTTACAGATGTGGAAAATTAGTCTGGTATCTGAATTTCAAGATTCAGTACTTTCGGATTTGTACTTTGGAGATAAGAAAAATACTATGCTTCTCACCTAGGGAAATGCGAGAATTATCTTTAAAGTAACTGATGATTTTATAATTTTATTTTATTGTCAACTTGTACAAACCATTTTATCAGTTTCAACCGATTACCTTACACAGCACAAATCGCTGCAGATACGCAATGATTGTTTGTGCGACATCACATCGCAAAAATCCAAATCCGCGGTATTGTTGCTTTCTCCATAAATATATTAACTTAGAAAACAATAGTGCTTTCTAAAATGTTGGATAAACTAATCCAAGACCATCAGAAGCTAAATTTCCTCTCTCTCTCTCTCTAAACTTAATCATTCCCAATAAAAGTTGGAATTACCATACCAATAATACGAAACTTTTGTATTGATATTATCTTAAAATTTTTAATGTAGTTGAATGAAATGTGTTTCCCAAACACAGCACTTTTCTATTACTCTGAAACAGATTGCAAAAAGCGAAATAGTGTTTAAGATTTCAAATAGATTACTCGTAGATGTGTTTATGACGTTAGCACAAAAAAAAAAAAGATATGTCACAACTATATCGATATTTTCTGCATTTTTCCTTCATTAAGAAAAACAAATGTGCTCTAATCTTATGATAGAACTTTTTGCAGTGAAAATCAAAACTTCTCACTTGGATATGGATTAAATACGGCAGATTAAGTTTCGGTCTTCGAAAAGAAAATGAAATGTAATTGCCTCGTCGCTGATGTTTAGTACCCATTATTGGCACTAGTTTCTTTAAATACTTTAGCTTATTAGTCTACTTTTAAAAAAAACTCATAGATATGTTCACATTTTTATTAGAAACTGATCTTAATCAAACTGCCAATTTAATAATTGGACAGTTTGGAACAAAATATTCAATTAAACGTCGAGATTTTCTGAAGCTACTGTACATAATTAATATTCTCAATCTATTTTTTATGTCTAAAATATTGAAATTTAAGGACATCTAGTCCACACTAAAACAAGACTTTGACCTGAAATTTGTCTGGAAAATAAGAAAGACTCTGGATGCACACACATATGATGGAACAAAATTATAGGCGCCCTTTCTAAAAGTAACTGATTTTACCCTTTACATTTCATAAAAAAAATGAATACCAGAATGTGGTCAGCATCATGAAATCGTATCATTATAAACAAATGACTGCAAGTTAGTAGAAATAATTGAATTCTTATAATTTTTAAAATTTAAAAAAGTTAAACTTCTTGATTCTGATATAGATTTATCTTGTGCTTAATCTACAGATATTGTATGTCTCTACATCTATATAAATAAAATGAATGTGTGTGTGTGTGTGTGTGTGTGTGTGTGTGTGTGTGTGTGTGTGTGTGGTGTGTGTGTGTGTGTGTGTGTTGTGTGTGTGTGTGTGTGTGTGTGTGTGTTATGACTTCCTAAACCATTCATTCGATTGCGATGAAAATCCAGGGAATGGTTGGAGGCTGCCCGCGAAGGTTTCTGAGTTAGTAAAATTGACCTCTAAGGGGCGTTAGAGATGAAGATCTTAAACGGTGTTATAGGTAAGTATTCCCGTTTTTGAGCTATTGGAGTTACAAACTTGAAATTTGGTAGGCCTGTTCCGCTTATAAACAAATTCGCTACACACGGGTTTTTACAAAAATTGATCCCCAAGGGGTGTCGCGAGAGCTTAAGGGCGTTACATATAAATATTCCAGTTTTTGAACTGTTAGACCTACATGCTAGAAATATGGTATAGACTCGTTCCTTTCATCAAGTAGAGACCCGCCACAAAAAGTGCTTTGAGAATCGACCCGAAAGGTCGTTGCGAGGGCTTAAGGGTGTTAGAGATAAATATCACCGTTTTTGAACTTTTAGACGTACAGACTTGAAATTTTGTTGGAATGTTGTTTTGTTGTTGAATATAAATCCGTTAAGAATGTATTTTACGGAAATTGACTCCAATTGAAGGGGGAGGAGAGCGCGGAATTGCTGGGACTTATTTATAAAAAAAAAATTGCTATCGAACCACAACTTACCGTAATGAAATTTAGAATGCATATTACTTTTGTTAACTGGAAATTAGCTAAGAAAGGATTTACTCTTATGGGGGAAAGGGAATCTTTAGCGGCGTAATGATTAAAAAATGTCCGTTTTCGAACGGGAACAACTAGACCTACTGTAATGAAATTTGGTATCTATGTCTCTGTTGTTCAATTGAACGGGTCTTACATAAAATGACTCTCAAAGGTGGCTACTGGAGCTTATTGGTAAAAAAAAATCCTTTTTTTTATTTATTAGATTTAGACTTGAAATTTGAATTTATTTTATTGAGTATAGAACCACTAAAAATGGATTTTGTAGAAATTCTTTTCGAAGGGGTTTACGAGAGAGTAGAAGATAATTCTGTTTCAATTTTAGAAATTTTTATTTGGAAACTCTGTTTTTTTTAAATCAAGAATTATAAGAATAGTTTTACAATTCAATCGAATTCTTAATGCTAAGATATCAATAGTTTATATATATATATATACAGTATAGATTCATATAGCATCATGAAATATCCAGCGAAGCGGGCGGGTAACGGCTAGTACATGATAAATGTTGGAAATTTGTTTTGAAAAATTCACCCTACAATTAAAACTATGTTCAGAATTAGTCAGAAAGTTCACATTCTTTCTGTGGCTTACCAAAAACAAAGATTGAGCAACTTGGCCATCCTTTGTCAAAATCTTAAAACGCATTAACATATTTTAGACCATATTGATTTAGATCTTATCTGGCCACTTCCACTTTCAAAAAGATTTAAGTATTCCTTGCCAGCCATTGGTCGCATCATAAGATGGACAGAAACTACTCCTCTTCCTGACCTTCAAGCTACAAAAGTATTCAACGTTTTTTACGCAAACTGGATACCGTATTTTGGTGTTCCAACTATGTTTACCACAGATCAAGGATGTCAATTTGAATAATGTCTCTAAGATTCTCGTCGGATTACTCGGGGTTAAACGAATATGCACAACTGCTCTCAAAGCAATGGGTTGATTGATAAATTTTAAGGATAAATTTAGGACATGAACTCACGGAAGCTGAACCTCCAAAAATCGCCTTGGATCTGTTTTGAATACGTGTACTATTTTCGTTTCCAACGGGGCATGTAGAGATCAATAGTTGATGTGATTTCAGCTATAACCAATCGACAAATAATGAACAATTCGCTTGTTTTTTGGTGTGGTATGACTGAATCCATTCCTCACTGAAACTTCAGAGGTGGAATGAGAGGCATATCTCGAACGTTCATGTGAACGCTACTGCTCATATTATGAATATTTTTAAAACTATCCAGGACATTTAATTGAGAAATGCAGCGAGCATTGTAGCTTCCAGCATAAATTTGCATTGTAAATTGTAAGGGCAACAAACACTTTTATTACTCCTCACACCTTAAAATATGATCTTTATTTTAAATAATTAATGCATTAATAAATTGCATGAACAAAAATTCATTAATTAGCATTCCAAAAAGATTTTCCATTAATTCTATTTCTTTAATTATTCTTTCCATTTAGTTCAAAAATTGTGTATACCTTTTAATCTGCAAAATAATTCAACACATTTCATGTTAAATCTTTTCATGAAATGCATTAAGATAAATTTCGATAAATAAATTGTAACGTTTTCCCGCCTCGCAGCTGCAAGATCCACCTTTCCTATGCAGACAACATTACGTCGTTCATATCCACACGTGCACCCCTAAAATATTGCAGGATCCTTTCATCTGACATCACGCCAACAACGGATCACTATGAGCCAAACAACATCTGCACTCCACCTGAAAGCCGAACTTTGAGTGAAATTCGAGGAGTAAGAAGGGACCACCCCACCCCCAAGAGAGTGGAGAGAGCAGACCACTTGGAACACTCGGAAAGAAACTTTGTATTTTGCCCTCCTCTCTCATGAATAAAATGTTCTGTTGTATTAAAATACTCAATAGTTGAAATAACTTGAATCTAACTGCAAATATTGTAATTACTATACATAGTTGTAGACGTAATAAATCAATAGTTTAATTTCTTAAGTCCCACACTACTCGCCATTTTTCCAAATACGTCACAATATTAAGTTTAAATAAATATTTTGATTTAATTACATGAAGAACTGATTTAATTGTAGAAATATGCTTTTAAATTTAATGTACAATTTAATAATTGTAAAACTTTTATTATTGCAAAATGTTTAAATATTAATCATTGTCTATAATTTAACTATTTATAATCTGTATTGATAATTAATAAAAAAAATTCTTTAAGATCTGATTTTTAAATTACAGTTTTAGGGGAAATTGTACTTTGAAAGAATAATAAATTGATAAAAAATAAGCTCTTTATTTATTCATTAGTGAAGAAAAATTGGTATATATAGAGACTCTTTTTAAATTTGACCCTTAATCTTTGTAGCCACTGGCTCTGTAGCATTTCATTGTATATATATTTTATACTATATCTAGCAAACCCACTCATTAAATTTCGAACAGAGGTCGAGGTTAGGAACCGCAAGAGAGGTCTTGCCGTTCTCGAGCATAATAAATGTGTGTGTTTTGTATTATCCGCTTGTGCTAACTTAAACGCAAAATACACTGAAATTAATAAATCAATTCACACTACCATATCTTCTTATCGAAAACATAGAGTGAAGAAAAGTTTTTCCAAAAAGCATTCAACACCCGCTTAACCCCGGGCATTTCAGTTAATGTTTAGTAAGTAATGTTTGGTACGTTAGTGTTTAGTAGTCGCTTAACTGCTATGATTATTTTTTAATATTTTAAATCTTATTTTACTTTTTTCCTCGCAGGTCTTAAACACACACACACATATGAACACATTACATTTAACATCTTTTTTATCAGTAATGACTGTAATATTTATTGGTAATAAATTTTATTGAGGTCATGCGACACGTTTTGGATTGAGAAGTAAAAAAAAGAGCAATTATACAATTTTTTAATAAACTTTCTTTTTGACAATTTTCTTTTTAGTAATATTAAAAATGTTCAGATTTTCATTCAAATATCTAATGTCTTGGCATAATTTTTTTGTAATGAACTGTAAAAATAATCAGAAAGATAAATCTCATTTTAGTGCATGTCATATGCCCCATTTTACAATGTTTAAATCATTCCAATCGTAACTCTGGTTATTCGGTTTCGGTTCAAGTGCAGTGAGCTCCATAAAAAATATAGTGTTCACTCAAACATCTATATTTATTACAATAATATTTTTAGAACTTCAATTTTGAACGAAACACGTGTATCTTTATCACAACATTAGAAGCAATAAATGCTGTAAATTTGTTTTTATTCTTTTATTGATTCTAGGAAATAAACCGCCATAATATTAGAGGTACAGTAAAACTCACAAGTTATGAAGCAATATAAAAACTATATAATACTTATAACTTTCTGAATGTCATGAAAAGGGGCAACTATTATTCTTAAAAGAATATATCTACTATTTTTTTTATCATGCGTTTATATATAATTGTAAAACCGTCGAACTTTGACACGATAAAAACATATTTTGATATAACATGCTTTCTTTATGACTTATCAGACAGTTGACAATGAAATTAGAAACTAAAATTTGATCTCTACTTCAAGAAATGCAATTACAGTTTTCGAGGAAAATGCGTAAATTTTTTTTTTTATTTCGAAAGACACAAACATTCTAAAAATACCTTTTTCATTTTATGTGAAGAATATTTGTAAAACATTTGTCTATATTTAGAAAGGTAAAAGAGGAGGAGATGCCCAGTGGCTGAATGGTTAGTGCAGGGGTGGCCAACCTTTTTGGGAAGAATGCCACTGTTTTTTTTTGATAAAAAAATATTTATAAGTGCCACTTTCAACTTTTCCAACAAACAAACATGGAAATGTGAAAAAATGTTTCTTATAAGCTTATTATGAAATTTGTATGCAAATAACACTTTTTTAATGCAAGTCTGTAGTCAAAATTTAAAAATAATATAAAAAAGAAGACGAAAGCACAAACGAAACGTAGGTTTTAGTGTGTGAATTAACTTTTTACAAATTTAATCAATCACGTTAGGTATAAAATAAAGATGAGTAACTTGAATCATTTCATTCAAAATTATTATTAAACGCTCAGTATCTACTTAATGTACCTTTTGAATTACTACGTTATTTTACCAAGTATTAGGATTAGCTATTGCAGATGCTAACAAAATTAGGTTATTAAAATTAGGTACTAGTTTTGAGTGATATTTATTTTTTATTATGTTTAGCAGAAAACATTTATTCACAAACATATTTTGATCCAAATTTTGAGGTTTCTTGTCTGAATCATTTCAATAAAATTTGTCACTTCAATAAAACTGTAAAAAATAAATATTCATTATATTATTAAAAATTTTTTTTCAAGTCCCCGCTTGCTACTGCTAGAACTTCATCGTGCCACACCGTGGCGCGCTTGCCGCGGGTTGGCCACCCCTGGGTTAGTGCATCGCGCTTCCACACCACAGGTTCGAGGGTCAAACCCCGGGCTGGGCAAGATTGACTCAGCCCTTCAGTGGGTTGATAAATGATTACCAAGTTTGCTTGGGAGCTTAACCCTGGGGATTTCGCATCAGACTGACCACCTGACCGGAACATCTGTTTATGCGCCTCAGGGCCCAAGGGGGCCAAAACAGGCCTTGGCCCTCATGGGCTGCTGCGCAACTCAGTAAAGGAAAAGAAAAGGAACCAAAATAATTTCCTGTTGTCCAAAAAAATATTTCCGTAAATATCACATTAAACAAAATAGTTTCTAAGGTGGACTTGAAGGTGACATATCAAAGACGTAACAAATGACTTGTTGCTAACTTTTAATTAAATATTGTTTTTCAGTCAACCAAAGGTTGGCATTAAGTCGATCGTGATCGACCGGTGGATTGCCAAAACATTTTGGGGTAACCGCCTGAAGATTAGCAGTTAGTAATTATATACCGAAATATTCCAGATTGGCTGACAGTATGCAGAATAAGTTTTCTACTGAGTATGTTTACGAGAATTAACTTTAGATGAAAATGTTTTACTTTTTAATGTATTTTGAATTGTTTGATAATAAAAATGCATCATTTGATATTATTATATTTGTGGCTATTATTATTATGTGTACATCTTGCGTTTTGCTTTAAACGCGATCTTAAAAGTGTAAGTTGTTTTTATTGTAGTTATGTAGGTGAGGGCATATTCTATATTTATTATTAAGTCGTAATACATATTGTTGACCTTTTTTTTTTAACTTAACACGTCTATGCCACTGGGCGGACCGCAACACCTTTAAAAAATTAGAAGTAGCCCATACCCTGGAAAAGTTTGCCCGCCCCTGCAGTAGGCAATTAAGACATATAGTTACGGAAATTTCGAATTCTGCTTTTCTGCTGATATAGTGTTGTGGCCCAAAAAATCGTTTGTTGGCCAAGGGAAATTACTCTATAAATAATGAATAGGAGTTATCTTGAATAAATGTTACCTTGGCGTTGAATTTGGTCGCCAAATTTAACGATAAAAGTAGGTGTCTATAAAAGGAAAAAATGTTTACTTAACAAAAAATTTTAGAAACTATTGCAAGATTCTTTCTAGCTTACATAACCATGATAAGGGAAGCGACATTGAAATAAAAGCTAAACAGCGACTTTGTGCGTTTTTTAGTATATGATGTTGCAACTGCAGATTTGTATTGCAGTGGGAACTTTAAATTTGTACACTAGTGTTTTTTTCTCAATGTTCAGTATTTTCTGCTAAGTAAATCTGTTATTATCACTCTATAGAATTTCATTATAAGTTAACATTTTAATTCCGAAAGAGCTTGCCTGCCAATTGCGTTTACGTTTCCTGCATTTGAAAGACGATCTACCACGAAATTATATCTCAACCACGCATATATCTCAAATATATAATTTCAGATTTTATAGCTGTCTGGTCGAAAGTTCTCTTTGTTAAATTTTTAAGAACTTCCACAACTTTATGCATTTAATGGATAGCTACAAATAATATATTTAAGTAAACACACATTGGCTGTGTAATAACTATTCAACATGAAAATGTATTATTTTTCAAAATTGCATGTACTACAATATTTATGTGTGCTTTCCTGAGTTTTTTCTTAGTATTAATTTTGAAATACAGAATTGAATCAGATCATTTTATATTTACACTTTAAATCATTGAAAATACTCAAAATAATTTTAAATAATAACATGTTATGAAATAAATGTGAGTATAGAAACTTTTTACAGCATTTTGAACTATTTTTCTTAATAATGGTAACTCAGTGGCGCAACAGCCCATGAGGGCCTATTGTGACAATCTCAGATTTCCTGCCCTTGGGCACTAAAGTGCATGAGCGGATGTTCCGGTCAGGTGGTCAGTCTGACGCGAAACCCCCAGTGTTAAGTTCCCAAGAAAGCTTGGGGTACTCATTTATCAACCCACTGAAGAGATGAAAGGTTGGGTAGAGCCCAGCCAGGGGTTTGAACCTCAGATCTGTGGTATGGAAGCGTGATGTACTACCACTCAGCCACTGAGCTTCGATGGTAAGTTTAACACTAATAATTTAAATTTCAAGAAAATCTTAAGATTAGAAAATAAATAAATAGAAAGAAAATAATGAAGAAAGTAATGTATGTGCACACAATATCAAATATATTACTGAATTTGTATTTTTTCAATACAAAAATCCATATTATATATATATATATATTATAAGAAAGGTAAAATATTGATATCCTTCAAAGGAATTAGGAGCTCCATTTTTTAAATTTTTACATGCGTCAGGAGTTTTTACAGCTACTTAGTAATACCAATTAAAAATAGAAACGAAGCAAAAAATAGCTTGTTTTCTCCTGTAGCATATACATAAGGATATTTCCAAATTTACTCAAGTAAATGACTATACACTATAAAGTGTTTTCTTAAAAAGAAAAGAAATTTCTGAAAGAGTTATATGAATAATGAAATATGAGAATTGAGAAATGAAGTATCGCGGGAAAAGTGAAATATGTGTTTAAAGCATACGTGGGAAATTACAACTGTTGATGATACAACATATTTTATATTTTAATTTCTAAAGTTACTGTATTTTACGCAAAAAATCTTAAGTTTTTAAAAATCCGGAAAAGTTTGCAATTTGAGTCATGATAAATTCTGATTTGAACACAAGCTGCCATATGGAATAACGAAGACTGCTACATACAAAGCCTCGAAGTTATTCATGTTGGGGTGTGGAGGTTTGGAGGGTATAAATTATTGATTCACGTTTGGTTCCCAACATTTCATAGTGAGTGAAACTTAGGATATCTATCGCCGCAGCCCGTTTATATTTAATGTATTATATTGATTATATCCAATCAAATATGAACAAAAACAGAGAAATATATTTTCTCAGATATAGCTTCTTCAACGTACTGATTATTTTAAGGTTTTTAAAATTTTATTTTCACAGATATTCGTGTAATAACTTCAAAAATCCTACAGAAAAAATTATGTTGAAGAGAAATGCGACCTCTTTTAACTTATATAATGCAGTTTCCTGCGTATTTTCAGCATTTTGAGAAGCAAATAACTTGTTATTATATTTTTGTTTGCATTTTTGTCTCATCGCAGAATACTATCACATTTTTATCATTCACAGCCTAAGCATTTGTAAATAGAATACTTTTATAAACTGTACTGTTATTGATCGTACAAAACACGTGATTTCGTATCAATTCAATAAGATAGTGCATTAACTTCTCTGCTTCCTTTATTCCAAATCTTTTTCGTTAATTAAAAATATAAATAATAAATATGCCTATTTACATTGTATTATATAATTAATACTATCAAATATGTGTGTTCTTCGTAATAAGCAGTATTGTTTAATTCGCCAATTATGACAACAAACTAAAATTCATAATTATATTACTTTGATAATGAATAAGAGACATTGCAATATTCAACACTCATAATCAAGGTACTAACCTCATCCAAGGTCCAACTGCCCTTTCCCCAATGGCCGGATACGGATATCTAAATTTTACTCTATATTCCTCCCACTTCTCTTCTAAAATAATCCACATACGCCCAAGAATTACAGAGCTGTACCAGGCATTTAAGCACGCCACTGACATTAGAATCAGACCATACCATCCTAAAATAATAATAATAATAACACTTTTTCAGATAAACAATAAATTGGAAATTATACTTACTGAGTAAAAGCATTTATTTTTTAACCATTTCATAAACTTGGATAAAATCACAGGTGAGGGTCCGATACGAGAACGTCCGTATGTACTTATTGCTAAAAATTAGATATTTCAGCATAATAATCAAATCATGTTAGTCTTGCTAGATGAACCAGTCGACAAAAAACACATGCAGATCGCAACTTAAATATTCATCTATGAAGAATTATTAAGCAGAAAGGAACGCAAGAACAATCAAGTTTCATAGTTATTAAGTTGAATAGTTATGACAATGTTGTACACAGAGATTTCCAATGCTTTAAATGGTATTATGTTTTTTCTTTTCAAATAATCTTTCATATTTATATCCCGGTATATTAAACAAAACTTATAATATCAATTCTACAAATTATTCTTATATTCTTCAGTTTTTCCAAATTAATACTCTCCATCAACACAGTCTGATTCATTAATTCTAACATTTCAATATAACTTCAGTTACTTACCCTCATTCCGCAAGTGTATATCTCATAACTGTGATTAAGATGTATCTTTCAGTATATCACAAATTATATTGCTTAAGTTATAAAAATTACATTTATGGTTGTCAAATAGTAGTGGTGAAGCTAAGTTTTTCTTTCTCTTTTTTTTCCCTGATAAGGAAAAGTCATCCACTGCAATTTTAATGTTCAATACGCATATCCATCTAATCTGAATATAAGCGTATTTTTTCGATTTCTCCTGTGCTGCAAAGTTCCAATTTAGCTAATTAAAATAATAATTTCGACTAATATTTTATTAAAAATTTATTATGTCGGAAATTGGATATTTTTATAAGTGAAACTTTTACTTCTTGGCATGAATATGTCATGAATGCTTAATTCCTTTTGAACTTGATAAATTCTAGTTCATCATTCCTATGCACGTTATTTTTTGCTTGTTTCTTTGCTTTTGTACGTATCAAGTTTATTATTCTTAAATAGATTTCATTTTTATTTTGTCCACATTATTTAATATTAACATCTTTCAGAAATTATAATAGGGTATTCATATTGGTTCGTTTTTTAATGGGAATATAAAAAAAAGTATATTGTAGTTTGCTTTAAGAAATAAAATTATGATAAATTTACTAAAAAGAAAATCATTTTAAAAATTAAAAATAACATTTCTTTTGTAACAATATTTACTTTGGGGGGGGGGATAAATTAACTCGATGCAAGTGAAAAACTAAATAACATAGTTTCATTTTCGAGTTTTCACTTGCATTCTGTCTCAAACGCGAAAAATTTTACTATTTCTACATTTAAAAAAAAATTTATTTTTTTAAATGCCTCAACAAGCAATAATACGATTTTGAAATTATAGCTACACGCGTTGCTGATATTTTATTAGTTACTTTTCTTAATTAATGTCACTTATAGTAGCACAGCCATTTATCACATATGGTTGAACGAAGTATCGAAAATCCTATAGTAAATGTTCTGATAAATTAATAAACTAACTCAGTTAACTCTTAATTAATATAAAAGAGACACAACACATAATTACAAGAATAAAATTTCTACATACCTGTTCCGGATAAAGCACGTGGCAGAGCCAAAACTCCCATTCCTGCCATAAATGATGTAATAAATACAGCCGCTGACCATACCGAATATCCCTTACCAGATGTCATTTTCATAAAATCTGTTAAAATATGGATAAAAGTATCGTTATTTGAATTTGAGCATTCAGGAGAACTAGAATTTTGATAAATTACAAGATAAAATTAATTACATTTCTTTCAAAATAATGGAATAAAGAAATACTCTAGTCTTAAAAGACTTTTAAAGGCGAAATTAATAAATGTTACAGTTGAATCAAAATTGAATTTAACAAAAAGTATTGATTACAGAAATTGCTTTGCAACTTAGTTCAGAAAGTTTTATTTCATGAACAAAATTTATTCAAGCATTTTTTTAAGTTATGACAAAAACAGATATTATGCATAATGGTGTTTTAGATTAATACTCACATTTATTTTCAAAAAAAGATATAATGAACTATATTAAAACTCACAGAAAAAAATTTCTTTAAAAGACTTTGAGATCAAAGCAAGATTCAAGTATAATTGTACTTCTAACTTTAAGACGTTCAACTTGATTTATCCACGATCTTTCAAAGATATCTAAAGACGAGAAAAATTAGATAACACCGTTGTTGCCAAATGTTAAATAAGTTATAAATGCTTTCATAACTGATAACGTTTATAACACCCTTCCAAATCAAACACAAATTCAAAAATCCCAGCAACGAAGTTCTTTTGCTCTTCCCGTTTCGTTTTCAAAACACTAAAATAAGATCATTTGTGATTGGTTGTTTGATATATTTTTTCAACAAACAAAGCGGAAAAAATCAAATGCTCGTAAAATCCCTTAGTCATTTATGTTAGGTAGAAGATATCAATTTGCAGAGACGATGTATTTCTTAATGTGATTTAATATTGACATTGCAACAGATGTTGACAAAGTTGCATTGTAATGTAAATAATGTTTCTTCTTTTTTTCCTCTTGAGAATATTCCTTTTGTTCTAAGAATGAAGACAATCTATGGGATACTTCTTGGAACAAAATAGTCTTGTAAAGGCAATTTTAAAAATTGAAGACATATTTTAAAGATTGTGTGAGTTTGTTCACTGGCTAAAAGAATCAATGTATCTCTCTCACTCATCATGAAGATAATATTGTTATACGTTAATAAAATAAATCCTATCTTCAATACAGAAAATGAGGGCAATAAACCATATAAAATATCATACAACTTTGTAAAAGATTTTTAATTAAAATATTCTATAAGGTATCAGAGCATTTGAAATTCTGCTTAATACAGGAATGAAAAATCTCAAAATTTAAAAAAACTATATTATTATTATTATTAAAACTAAAAATAATACAACAATATATTTGAGACTTGGAAGCTTAACTGTCAATATATACTTTAATTCTTATTTTAATGAAAAACTTACAAATCAATTGATGATTCAAAGACACTCACACACAACTAAGTTTTAAACAAACATGGTCTCTAAAGGATATATTTGTGAAACTTCTAGTTATAAAATAGCTTTAGATTAATTATTAAATTTCTGAGGAGTAATTAAAATATTACAATAAGATAAAAATAAATGAATTCCAATAAATCTTTAAAATTATCTGAAATTTTTTCCTCCCTTAAATTGCATGAAATTCTACAATTTATCCCTCCCCTTTGCGAATGACCTTCCTCATCTGTCTATAAATTTTCATTTGAATATATTCCTCCAATTTTTGAAAATATATACACTGCGTTTAAATTTTTGATTCATATATTCAATTCTTTCAAGGCATTAATTTATTTTTTTGCACAGCTGTACGATTAATACAATTAATTATTTTATTTGCGAATCAAACTTTATTTCATGTAGTTCTTATATTTTTACTATAGATTTCCTTCTGAAAATATTTTGATATTTATTCTTAAATTGCCACGTGTTTAAAAATTTGCATTTCATAGAAACCTGAAGCTTTTTATTTGATTAATTTTTATTAATATCGCACTTCGAAGCAGCATGACCCGCTATGTAGAAGAGGCCGGCGCACGTTAAATTTGTCGAGGCTGAATGTCCTACCGTTGGTGTGATAGTTATGAGGGGGGGAGGGGGTTGCCAGCTCAGTGTCGTCCGTGTCACTTGACCGAGGTTCAAAATTACGAGATCCGTCGTTAATAGCTCTCGAGTTGCTTCATAAAGCGACATTAATTCGAGTATAACTCTTCATCACTCACTCGAAGCGACGAGAAAGCTATTTGTGATGGACTTCGAAATTCTGAAATTCGATCAAATGACAAAGATGACGCCTGACTTCCCTCTCAAAAATGTCTACATTGCGCCATCTTGAAAACTATCTGGACAGACTTAACCCTTTCATACCATGAGTTTTAAGTAACATCAAGACTCCAAAAACACGACTTCGGTTCTCTTATTTATTTATTGTCAAAATTTTATTTTGCAATTCTAAAATACAAATGGCAAAAATCGAAGTTCTGTATCACACAAATTATCTACTTATTCTTCTTTTCTAAAAAATTATGCACGTAGCTCTGACTATCTTCGAATGAAATCTTACATTTCTTTTCCCTTGAATATTTATTTTTCAAATAATGTATTTAATAAAATATTAAGTTCGCAAAAAATAAATATTAACATTTTAAAATTTTTAAGTTATGTACAATAATGTACTAGTTCAAACAAAACGAAAACCATAATAGTTGTTTGGATGACGAATCAATAAAAAATTGAATTGGGTAATGTGTCAACAACTTACTAAAAGTACAGTTAGAGTTTTTTATAAAAAGAAAGCATCATTTCAAATTAAATGAATGCATTCATACATAAAATGCCAAAAACAACTGATTTAAAATTTATGTAATTTTCTTCTTTTTTCATCATCTTGTTATTTTCATCCTAATAATGACCTTCATTGTCGTGTGAAATATGCATTACCTATTAATTATCTCAAATATCCTTAGAGAGGAAATAGAAAAAAAATTAGGTGTTAAATTCCCTTTTATCAGTATTGTGACGTTTGAAAACAGTAAAGGTAGCGTGATTTGAAATATAATAATTTAGTTCAATTTAGTCACGGCTATTATTTACATGAATATACAATTTATAGTACTATTAGATGATTTTAGAGTTCCAAAATAAAACTTTGTGAGGAAGGGATCTTGGTGTCCGTTCACTGCGAAGGTTTCGCTGTCAACTCCTGTTTTTCTCTCTCTGCTCCCTTTCGGTCACTGTGGTTCCGTTTGCGTCCCCTTTCACTCCCTACATCCGGTGGTGGGCGAAACGGGCTTCTCCTCGTGTCAAAGGTTGCCGGGGCTAACTAAGACATGTGCGTTGCAGTATATTAGCGACTGCAGGTGTTTTTGCACATGTGATGATCAATTCTCCTAAAACTGATCCGGCCGTGGAAGGCAAGTCCCAGGTGTCTCAAAAGGGGGACGCACATATGTCACAGTATTTTATTGAAATTGTACAGGAGGGGCTGACCCGCAGCCTGCCTTGAATACTTTTGCTGCCCGCGAGATTCATTACAACTGCACAAAATGCGACTATTTTGCACAATATTTTTGTTTTCAGAGTTTTTTTTAACAAAAAATTCCACAACTGTTTCTATTTTATCACATTGCTTCTGTTACTGCGCGCGAATCTGTTTTTTTTTCCCCTTCTTTTTTGAAATTGAAATTTACTAAACATAAATCCTACTTGAACTTAACGGACGAAATCCTGTAACATCAGTTACGATACGCAAATACGTGCATTGAGATTGACTTCCAAAAACTAAGTGAAAAAGAGTTGAGAAACAAATATCTCAATAATTAAACACTATTTGTGATAATTGCATCACATTATTATTATATTATCTATGTCTGTATACATGAAAACAATAATAATTTCTATCACAGTGAGTGAATATTTACGTCGCACTGTTCAGCTACATGAGGGCTTTTGGCGACGGTCCGCGTAATTTTGAACCATGGTTAAGTGACGCGGACGACACCTGAGCTGGCACCCCCTCTCCTAATTACCACACCACACCTAAAGGAGGACGTTTGAGCTCTCGACAGATTTAACGTGCATAGCTCCCCCCTACACGGCGGGTCTTCAGTGGTACTGGGATCGAACTCATGACGCGCTAGCCATGATCCGATGCCTAGACCACTTAGCTACCGCGGCCACATAATTTCGATCACAATCTCTGCTTTAAATTTTCACTCCAACAAATGTTTGTAATGGGTTCAAATCTAATATAACGATATATATATTTAAATTCGGCCAGCGTAATTATAATGTTCTTCCCAAATGGCCCTGTGGGCCATTTGGGTTAGACAACCCTGTATATGGATGTTGTAGAAAGTTTTAATAGCGCAGAAAAATCTCATTCATGTTTAAATTTATATAATCTCAAAATTTTTGAATATATGTATGTGTTGCAAAACATATACTTTTAAATTAAAATCATTTTAAAAACATTATCTTCATAAATATACTATGCTTTTCTTTTGGTATTAATAATATTATCTCACTTATAAGAAATAACTGCATTATTTTGTCTTCTCAAATAAAATATATTTTTCCAAATTGAATTTCTTTTATTTCCGCGTATTTATAATTTTTATAAATAAAAATTTATTGATTTAGAAGGAACAATTTCAATTAATATCAGCGATTAGAATTCAATATTAAAGTAAAACAAATATACACAAATTTTCAAAGAAGTATGTTTTGTGTCTTAAAAGTATAAATGTAGTGTTATTATTTACTTTTTATTCGATTAGCAGAATGGCATCATGAACTATGAATCAAATTAATATTAATTCAGCGACGCGTTCGAACCAACATTAATTTTCTTGTTTCGTGTCCATTGCAATCGTCGTCGTAATACCATCTCTGCATCCAAAATGTATTGTAGTATTACTTCTAGCCCAGTGTTTAGAAGATGTTTTGTAGGCATGAAAACATTGAAAACTTATTTCTCTAGTTATCTTTTAGATGATTCACATACAAAGAAAGTAATAATGAAAGCTCATTAAAGTTATTTCACCATCTTTCATGACGTTCACATATCACTCATTCTCCTCCTAATACTATTACACTAATTAATGTTAATTGACACGTAGATCTCTCTATGTAGTCCTGCGCTACCATCTTCACACTTGCAGTCAAATACGATGTCGACGATGTTTAACAGGCGAAAACCAGGAGAGTTTAACGTTCAGTTTAATGATGATTTAATACCTCTCGGAGAGTAGTTAATCAAAGAAAACAAAAAATGCTTATGATAATTAATTGGAATAATTTATTAAGGAAAATAGACACCAAATTATCAAAAACATGCACAATAGCTAGTCGATAGTCTTTAACCCCTTTACATACGAATAAACGAAATTTGGTGCATATTTCGCCTTTCCCCGAGAGTGCGAAAATCTCCGGTAGCGTTAAGAAGAGGAAAGTCTTAAGTATTCGAAACAAAATAGAATGGAGGCACGATTCTTAGTCGAAAAAGTTCTACCAGAGACAGTTCTTGACATCTCGGAGACGACAAATTCTACAACGGTTGATGACGTCTCCCATTAATTTCCCATTTGTCAAATGTCTTTAGTAAGTGAGATAGCCGAAGCGCAGGAAATTAATGCCTCTCGCGTTGCTGGCTTGTTTCACGGAACTTTCTGTACGAGGGTCACTCTGAAATTTTTGAGAAACTCCTAGGTTTTTAAAGTTATACTTACAAAATTTTAAGAGTGTTCAAAGTAGTCTCCTCCAGCATCAATGCACTTTTGTAGACGAATTTTTCACTGATTAAATGCCTCAAACCATTCATTTCTTGAAATTGATCAAAAGAATACATTTATAGCCACATCAACCTCTTCTTCTGAACGAAAACGGCGTCCTCGTAAGTTCTTTTTTCCATTGATAAAATAACCAAAAGTCACACATAGCTAGATCCGGAGAATAAGGCGGATGTTCTATCACTTTAATTTGCTTTTGTTTAAGAAACTCAACTGTTAATCTAGCTGTATGAGAAGATGCATTGTCATGGTGAAGCATTAGTCCCCCAACATTCCCTTCTTGGCGAATTTCAGAAAGATATTTAGTAGTATATCAGTTTGCTGTTACTGTCTTCTGTCCTTCCAACATTATGGCTTTGACCAATCCCGTACTTCTAGAAAAAAAAACGGCATACATTACTTTTTTTCATTGCTCGTTGTCTTTTCACCATTGTCAGCTTTGGATCATCTTCAAAGACCCATACTTTGCTTTCTTGACGTGCTGGAACGTCAAAGAACGGTATATACGCGTTTCATCACTCGTTACAATTTTAGAAATGATACGGTGGTCCCCATCTTTTAGTAATTTAAGGGTTTCTTTACTGATTCCGACATGCTCCACTTTTTGGTGCTCAGTTAGATTATGGAGAACCCAACAGCAAACTACTTTTGTCATATGTAATTCTTCATGAATAATTTTGTGTATAACTGAGGATCCAATGTTAGGTTCCTTCTGTATTATTTGGTAGGTACAGAGATTGTCATCCATTAACATCTTTCGTATGGTAGACACATTATCCGGGATTACTGCCAACCGCGGCCTTCCTGTGTGTTCTGATCCTGAAGAGAATTATAACCACTACACAAAATTCTTTAAACTATCGGAATACAGTAACACGACATGGAGATTTATCACCAAATGCTGATTGCAGCCATTTAAAGCATTCCTCTTGATTTAATCCAGCTTTAAAATCATAGAAAATCATAGTACGATAATGTTCTCGCGTCAATTCCATTTTCTCTTCTGTCTAAAATTTATTCTAGGCTAAACAACTTGAAGTAAGTCAGTAAAAAATCGTCTGCTGTGTTAAAATACTTTGTATTTTCAAACTAAACCGTTAATTTTTTGTAACTTATCGCCTGCGCGTATCTCAAGAATTTCAGAGTTACCCTCGTATTACTCTCGACTACCCTAAAATTGTGAATTTTGCCCAAAAAAATGACAAATTTTTTTCATGTATTATTTTATAGGCCATCTTATTAGCTTTATGAAAATACCAAGTTTATTATTTTCCGTTCCTTACAACAAAAACTACAAGTGTTTTAGTAAAAGCAGATGCCATTACTTTAAGCAAGATGTCATACTTTAAAACAGGTTTTACTCGAAATGTGTTCTTTGAAAATTCTCAAACGGAGACAGCGATTGCTTAAAAAGTTTTGAAAATAGCTAACTGTGTGAAACTTTTTGTGTATGTTCTGTATAATAGTAGATTTATCAATCATTATTTTATTACAAAATTTACAGTCCTTTATGTGAATATAATCACTGCTTTTTTAAGCATTTTCATATAAATAAGATAAAGTGCTCTAGTTTTTGTAAAAATTAAAATATCTCTTATCCTGAAGGTCATTTCAAAAATGAATAACATCATAATTGAAAAATTGAAAGTTTGTTCATAGACCTTTGGTAAAAAATACGCCGCGTTTATGTTATTTATGTACATTTTTACCAATTTTTTCCTATTTTAGTAGTAATAATTTCTTTTTCTCTTCTTAATTTTAGAATATTTTTCTTAAAATGTATTAAATAAATCTCAAAACAACAAAAAGATTCCTATATCTCCATTTTTTCTTAAAAAAGTTGTCGCAAGTCGTCGGATACCTTAATGCAAATTATTTTCTAAAAAAAACTTTAATGGTTTGTATAGTGAAATGTGTGAAGCGTTCTTTTCTTTCTTCGACAAGAAAGTCGAATTCGACATAGCTATACAAATGTGAAATTTTTTTAACGTCATTCACAGATTGATTCAATATTAGTGTGACAAATTTTAAAAGCGTATAACTATTTATGGTAAATTTTAATCGCCTTATTCAAAATTTTATTTTAAAAATGAAATGTTTAAATTACCAATCTAACTATTTTTATTAGTGGGAGTAAATTTTAGCTGCGAAATTAGATTCTCAAACCCGAAACGAAATTTGAAAACTTTTGAAGGATGGTTGCTCAAATTCTGTGATAAATAAAGCATTTAAAAATCAGAAAAGACATTTTTCTAGTATAATACTTCCTAAACTTCGAAAAGAAATAACATTTGATTAGCAATCAAAAGCTCCAAGAAAAAAATTAGGACGAAAGGAAGTTATTGCTGGGGGGAAGAAGGAAAAAAAATAAGCTGAAAAGACTTACAGTTATAGAAAATCCTCTGCCTCAAAGAACATAAGCAAAGAAACTACAGGTATGGCAATCGACAATTTGTCGTCAGATAAAGAAAATTGGCTGTAAAAAAGTGAATAAACCAGTTTGTCATCAAATGTCTGCAAAGACCGTCGAAAAACGAAGAAAATATTCGTGACCTCTGTATTTAATTTTACTCAAAGGTAGATACAAAACATGTAGGTAGGTTGGTAGGTACAAAACATGTAACAGATGAAGCTCTGCTTCATGTGTTATCCACAACTGGCAAAACGAAGATATAACATATCTGAGAGCGAAAAACGTCGCAAGTTGGCCATCAGGTGTTGTGGTATGAAGGGGAATGTGTTCTCTCAAAGCTTAAGAAAACCCTTTTTTGTAGAACCAAAGGCTAAAACTAATGCTAAATACCATCAGAATAAAGTTTTGAAGCGCATAATCAAAGAAAGTAATCTTTATCCTCAAGGAATCTCTGTTTTTCAACAAAATTCTGTCCCAAGTCATATCACAAAATCAAGTATAAAAAAGGCTGAAAGATAAAAAAATAAATTTCCTTCTTCCTGAAAAGTGGCTACCATCATCCCCCAACTGCGCTGCTTGAGATTATTTTTATGGATTGATACTTAAGAAGACAATTAAATAGAGGTAAAGTAAGAGCATTTCAAAGGTTTCAAAAAGCAATTAAAGAGGAAGCTGGAAAAATCCCCCCCCCCCAAAAATGGTCGAAAAAGCTGGTTCAGCTTGGTCTAAACCATAGATTCTCAACGTGAGCGATAACGTGGGTGAGGCTTTCAGGCTTGATCCAAGGCTGGCAGATAACCAAAAAAAACGTGATATGTATAAAAAGTACTTAACATGTTTACCTTATTTATTGTATTATTTAATCATTCATATAATGTACGAAATTCAGATATTTCGTGTATAAGTGATGAAAACTTAAAATTACATTAATTCAGATGTACATTAAATTGAATGATATAGTGCATTTTAATTTCTGTAGTGCACGTGTTGTCTTTGTCTGTGAGCAGTAGGAAACATGTTTCGTCCACTGCATTTCATTACGTATATTATCCAAGAAATATAATTAAATATTTTAACCAGGAATTAACGTGATTCTTTAAAGGCCGAAACTGTCAATTTATATTTATTTTGAAAGCAATAGTTTATTATGAATTAATTCGTATCCTCAAAACCCCTGCCTGTCTTTATAACAGGTAATCTAAAAATCTTTTATTCCACTCTTTTAAATGAAGAAGAAATTCAGTAGCGTTTCAATTCCAACAATATCCTACCTATGACTAAAATATATAATATTACACATTTAAATATATTTGATGGCAATAGATATTTCAGATTCTCAAGTAAAAAAACTGGGATTTTAGAAAAAAATGAAATTAAAAATATATATATTCTTTTAGTAATATGATATTTTTTTTAACTTAACTCTTGTTTTCACCATGTATTTATTGTGTACACTCTTATTTCTCCAGAGTGGGAGGAGGCGGTATAGAAATATTCACTAGAAAAGGGGGCGCGCCAGTTCAAAAAAGGTTGGGAACCTATGGTTTAAACCAGGGGTGGCCAAACTTTTTGGGAAACGTGCCACAATCTGATAAAAAAAAATTACGCGTGCCACTTTCAACTTTTCCACCAAACTAAAAAATATACAAAAGTGAAAAAATGTTACTTATAGGCTTATTATGGGTTATTTACACCAAAAACATACTTTTAAATGCAAGTTCTACACAGTGAAAATGTAAAAAGAAAATGGTATAACAAATAAAACAAAAGTAGAAACTTATATTTTATTGTTGATAAATTTGTACAGGACCAGTCAGTTAGCATAGGCACAAAATAAAAATAAGCAACTTGAAATATTTAATTTAAAAGATTATTAAGCAGTCAGTACTTTCTCATAATGTGGATTTTGAATTTGTAGTTTTTTACTAAATCATCTATACTTGGATTAGTTAGTAAAGGTGCTAACAAAATTAGGTGTTTTAGGTGCATATTAGTTAATTTTGAGCGATATTTTGATATAATTACGTTCATAACTGAAAACATCTCTTCACAAACATATGTTGATCCAAACCTACAACAATATCTGACCGCTAAATCATGTAAATTTGGAAAATTACTCGGTGGCACAAATTTCCAAAATTCGATGTAATTCTGATCATTTGCGGTTAAAATAATTTCCTTATATTTGCTTTTTACAGTAATATGGTGCTGTAGGTCAATAATTTCAATTTATACCTGAGGTGGGTAACAATTAATGTCTTGAAGAGAAATCAAAAAAGGATTAGTGAAAAGTTCAGTATTTTTTTATCATCATTAAAATCTTCAAACCTGGCACTGAAAGAATCCTGCAAAATGGATATTAAATTTTTAAATCAATCATAGTTCGGAACATTACTAACTTTGGCAGATAATTGGAAATAATTATCAGAATGGGAAATGAGTTAATTTTTTCGCTCCAAAATCCAGACAAAAAAGCAAAAGTTGTTCACAAAGAAGATGTATGACCAACTAGGGTAGGAAAAATACAATTTTTTCCCTGTATTCTTAAATTTAAATTGTTTAAGTGTTCCATTATATCGGTAAGAAAAGCTAAATCCCACAGCCAATTTTCCCTCCTGAGGAGAGAGCATTCACTGGGCAGTTCCTCGTTTTCTTCCAGATATTCTAAAACACATTCCCTCAAACTCCAAAATCTCGCAAGTGAACTTCCTTTGGAAAGCCAGCGCACACTACAATGAAGGAGTAACTCGCCAATTTCTTCCGTTTCTTCGGGGAAAAGCGTACGAAATCTTCGTCGATTCAGAGCACGAGCTCGTATTTTGTTGATACAGCGCACCACGTGGGCAACAACGAAAGGCAAGTTTAAGTCCTAGGCATAAAGAGCTTCTTGATGAATAATACAATGATACTTGAAAACTTTTCTTCCCAAATAATTTTCAAGCAATGCAACAAAACCTTTTATTCTGCCAACCATGCAAGGTGCTCCATCTGTGCAAACACTGTCTAATTTTGTCCATTCTACTTTGTTAATTTCAATTACATTTTTAAGTTCCTTAATAATGTCTTCACCTGTAGTTAAAACTAGTTGGCGCAAATCAAGAAGTTCTTCCACAGTATCAAAATTTTCGTTCGTGTAACGCACAAAGATGCTTAACTGCGCATTGTCAGTGATATCACAGCTTTCATCCAAAGTTAATGAAAAATGTTTGCAATTTTGAAGTCCAGAGACAAATTGTGTTCCAACATCCTGGCCCATGTCATCTATACGACGCATGACGGTATTTCTGGACAAAGCTATTTTATCAACCATATTTTTGACATTAAGATCACTAACATTTTGGGCGAAAATTAAAAGGCTGCTTTTTATTATCTCCTCTCCGTCAAAATATGGTTTTTTCTTGCGGGCTAACAACAAAGAAAGTTCATAAGAAGTCTTCACCATAGTTTCCATGTCGTAATTTCTCTTCTGGAACAAAGATTGTTGGCCAGCTAAAGGTTTTTTTTTTATTGATACATTCCGTTTGCCAATTTGATCCAACAGGATATTTGCTGTTGAAATCACTATGCAGTTGCTTGAAATAATGGTCCAAGCTAAATTTTTTGGGAACTGCTATACAAATTCCACATATCAAACAAACAGGCTTGGAAGCATTTTGATGTGTAAACAAGTATTGTTCTTCCCAGACAATTTTAAAATCACGTGCTGCAATATCCTCTTCATAATTTCTTTTCGATGTCGAAGGTTTACTCATAAACATATTGAAAATTAAAAAAACATTTAAGCAACTACGATCAACACTAAAATCTAAAAACAATTTTAGAAAATAAAAAAAGCTAAACGTCTTGCTAAACAGAGTTTAAAATCAACTGAGTCTGACAGCTAGAAACAATTTGTCCCAATCTTACGCTACAAATTTTCTAGGCTCCGAATCCAGCATTCTGATTAGTCATGGATGCAAGTTCACACTCCCTCTGCTTTACAAAGCGGCTACTTTGTGCTGATAGAATTACTTCTACCGTGTCAAAAATTGCGCTCCTAATATATTGCAGAATTACTTCTTGACATTACAGAAATCGTAAATAGCCAACATCTCCGAAAAACCTTTTTATCTGACATCACGCTGACAGCCAATAGGTATAAACTTCAGCCCTGCACAGGGAAGCTGAAATTTGAATGGAAATCTGAGATGTTAAAAATTAACCGCCCCCTAGAGAGGGTGATTTTTTGGGCAGTTTCGACCATCCTAGACAGAGAGAGAGAGAGAATTTATTTGTTTTTAGTCTCACGTTACTCAACACTTTTCTCGGAATGTTACAAACATTAGAATTGTAAGTTTTGGAGCATGATCTCATTTTTGGCGTTTTTCTGAAGAAAAATAAAACTCTTGCTTCGCGCCCTTAAAGTCTCATGCAGAAAATTTCTGTTTCTTCATGAAATTTTTTTTTATTGTAATTCAATTAATTCAGTAATATTTTTGTAATTTTTCAAAAAGCCTTCGCGTGCCACAGTTACGACCCCCGCGTGCCACACTGTGGCACGCGTGCCGCGGGTTGGCCACCCCTGGTTTAAACGTTTAAGTTAAGTGTACTATGCTAAAGGAAATCACATTGAAAATTTCGTATAAATAACTTAATTCAAAAAGAATTTATGATGTTCTAAAATTGGTCATATTATTTTTAAATCAACCGGTAAGATACACAAAAACATACAGTAATTGTTTAATAGAACGATATTCTGCGATAAACTCTTTAACCCGTACAGTGAATCTACTAAAGCGTGAACGGTTGGAATCTGTATCACAATATCCAGTACAGATTTTAGGGAAAGAAGCCTAGCTCAATTAGTTTCACTAATATATACAGGGACGCCTTAAGACTCTTTGAGGCCCTAGGCCCAGAGAAATCTTAAGATTTTTGGGGCACTGGGCCCTTATGCAAAAGTAGGCCCTACCTGAAATCTTTAAAAGTACACAGTATATAGCATGCGTTGTTAAATACTCGTTCAAATGGTTATTTTATACAAATAAATGTTCACGACTCACATTCTCAAAAAATTAGGCACAAACTAGTTCGACCGATGGCCGTATTTCGACTAAATGAGTTGAATGATTGCTTATGGTATTAGGCTTAGGCCTAGACATGGACAACGGTCATCAAATAATAATGTAGTATTACCACTTTTGCCAATTGGCATGCAGTTTGAAATTCCCTGTTTTTCAGAGAATATGTACTGAAATAATATTTGACCATTAAAATCATCCGAATCATGATCTTATTAAAACAAAGTCGAGAATGTAAAATGAGGCCCCCACTTCAGGCGAGGCTCTGGGCCTAGGCCCAGTTGGCCCATGCCTTAAGACGTCCCTGAATATATAACCATTATCCTAAAAAATGAACTTAATTAGAAACGATAAGCGGAAAAACACATTGAACCTACTCATACGAAGTTCCTCTACCCGATCTTTTAAATTATTCTCTTTGAAGGATCACCATGCATTAAAACAATCAAACTATAGTTAAAAGTATGCTTTCTGTTTTGACTTTAATAATTTAACTAATAATTTTTAACTTTATGTTAAAAATTGTTAGTTATTTAAGTTTTGACATTAATTAAATAATAATTTCCAATAATTTTTAGATTCTACCATCTCATCTAAGGTCTTCGTACCTAAATAAAACATTAAGAATTTAACATTTGACTGCATTTTTATCTTGTTTTAACGCTTACATTCTAGAAGAAAAGTTTCACTTACACACACAGAAAAGAATTGTATCATAAAATATATTTATTTATTCAATTGAAAGAATTTAATTTGATCCTGAAGATTCAACCTCAAAATTAAAAAAGTACTGGAAAAGCAAATTCGAGAATATTCTCCCTAAGATTAATTTTCATAAAATTAATAAAGAAATTCTATCACAATTAGATAAGAATTACCAATTTTAACACATTGCTGTATCTCTTTTTACAATTACATTTTATCTTATATTGCACAATTTCGAAGAACAGATAGGAATTTTATTTTCAATTCAATTTTAATGTTGAAATATAAATTAACTTTTTACTTCTTTACAACCGTTATATTTGAAACATTTTCTTTACTTGTTTAACATGTGTCGGAATGTTTCACAATTTTCAGTAGTATTTTCAATTATTATAGACAATTGATTTACGATTCCAAACTTAAGTATTATATTTTGAATTAAAAATTAGTTATAGTGATTTCAACATTAAGTAATATTTCATAATAGTCTAAAAATTGAATTTAAAGTTTTAGTTGCATATCGAGTTATATGTTGTTGTTACTTATGCAACCTGATCGACAGTAACATCAGATCAAGGTCCACGAAATTAGTCGCGGTTAAGGGCTATATTTTATGCCTGTAGTTAGCGTTAGCTTTGAGCACCATGCAGGTGACAGTACGATTTTGCTCGTTTCCACCCCGATTTTGAGGTAGAACACCCTGGGGTGGTCAAGGGCCTCTCACCTCTCTTCCCCTTCCACAAACCTCACATGAGGACTTGCGGCTCGACGACTATTTAGAGTACGCCCATGCCGCGAAGGCACTATACATTTACAAACATCGATGCCTTCTCCGGGATTCGAAACCCGGCCCTACGGCACTGCAGTCAGCTTTTCTAACCACTATACCGGATGAGCAGCGAGTTATATGTATTATTCCGTTATGATCTTCCCCTCTTGAAATATGCTGTAATGCTTTACAGAATTTTTATAATCCAATGAATAGTGTAGTCGTTAAAATTTGTCACAAAACAAGTAATTGCTGCAACAAATATTTACTTGGAGATCAACAGATTTAGCGTCCCCTCTACACTCCTGACTCTCCGGCTACAAAGTCATGACTAAAGTCACTAGGCTACACCGGCCACGTATTTTGCGGAATAAAACTATTCTCAAAATGTTTTGGGATACCCTATAAAATTTAGTTGTTTATTTCACGTCAAAATACGAACTGAAGAAATGTTGTTCGAAAGATAAAAAATAGTTTTGATTTAATAGTTTTTTAATAATTTTATCTTTCAAAAAATAATCTAGCAAATTAATATTATTTCAAGTAAATAACATTGAGAGTCCAGGTCCGAGGCATTACGAAATCGCGATCGACGGTAGACCGCCAAGATTTTTTGAGGAGACCGCCTAAAAATTTTACCAGTTAGTAATTATAAACGGAAAATTCAAGATTGGCTGACAGTTCGTAGACTAAGCCTTCTACTTACTATAACAATAAAAACTAACTTTAGATAAAAATGTTTTATTTTTTAATGTATTTTGAATTGTATGATTAATAAGTGTATCATTTGATATAATTATATTTGAGGCTATTATTATTAAGCTTGTATCTTGTGTTTTGCTTTAAACGTGGTTTTAAAAGTGTTGTTTTTTATTTTAGTTCTGTAGGTATATAAGTACATATTCTGTACTTATTACTATGTTATAATAATAGCCTTTTCCTTACCTCACCACACTTACGATATTGGGCAGTAGCGTACACAAGAGTTGAAGGTCTACCATTCTCGTATCATACCCCAATACACAACCAAACATTTTTTTTTTATTTTGTCGATTGTCAGGAACAAAAAACAGTAAAAATAAATTCCTGAATAAATAATTAACATTAATAAATAAAAAAATTACTCATAGCAAATACTTCATACATTTTACATACTTTATACATGGGATTATAATGAATCGGGATAAAATGAAGGGTTATGAGGGAGGGACCGGACCCGTGGACCCCCCATCCCTTGTGTGCACCACTGACACTGGATGGACCGCAACTCCTTGAAAAAATTAGAAGTAGCCCGCACCCTGAAAAAGTCTACCCACTCCTGGTTTAGGTCAATGTATCACAACTTAACAAAAACTGTCAAAATTTCATCAGTTAAAAAAAAATATTTAATAATAATTACTTCTTACCAAAGACATATAGCGCATTTTTAAAATGAAATTAATAAATAAATAATAGAAACATAAAATTGTTAAAAAATATAAATAGCTAATGTCATTAATGTAATTAATGTGAAAATAGCTAATGATTTTTGAATCCTACCTCGTATTAATAAATCAGCTTACTAAGCAATATAGTTTCCTTGGTAAAAGCTAATAAACAGAATTACCTCAATAATCAAATTGCACTTTTAATTAAAGATGAATGTTCAATATAGTTATTTCTATATTAGGTGTATACTAAGCGGTTCTTGCTTCTCCCCGCCGGCATTAAAACTGAGAATGTATATACAGTCGACTCTCGATAATTCAAAGTTGGAGAGACCAATGAAAAACTTCGAATTATCAAGAGTTCGAATAATCAAGAGGGCAAGAAAGAACTACCAAAATACACGAAGTTAAATTTTTTCCCCACCACATTTAAATTTGAAACTATGTAATAAAACAATTGTACATATGTATCAAATTATCTTAAAGTATTTTTAAAACGTACATATTATATACAATATAAATGTTATGCATATTATATACAATATATAAAGTTAAAGTCCTGTATTAACAAAAATACATTCAGTACATTCATACACAATCCAAAGCATCACTTCTTCACAAAAGCGGACCATCCTTTCTGAACACATGTGTACCAAGGCCACGTGTAAAACAAAAGATATGGACGATTGACAACAGGCGCGGTTGGTCTATTGTCTACTTGAAGAAGGAAAGCAATAAAAGTGTATTTTCGCCAGATCAACCGGAAAACAATAAGAAGGGGTAGCAAACAAATAGTCATTACAGGGGAGACACGGCGAGACAATACAACACAAAACTTGTAAGCTCCAATCTGTTTGCTACAGGACTGTGCATGATAGTGAGTGTTTGAATTATCGAGAGTTTTATAAGATAGCTTCGAATTATTGCGTGTTGTAGTCTGGCCAGCCACAGATTTTACTTCGAATTGTCAAGCGTACCCAAACGTATTGTTTTAGCTCGAAATATCAAGAGTTTTTCTAGGGACTGAGCAGAAACTTCGAATTATAGAGAGGTTCGTATTATCGAAGGTTTGAATTATCGAGAGTCGACTGTATCTCTCTCTCTTCTCTCTCTTATATATATATATATATATATATGTGGGACGGCGTCTAGGGGAAGGTTCGATTTTAATGTTAAAATAAGCACGCAGAGTTAAAATAACCTAATTTATTAATAACACAACTAAAACATTTACTATCTACAAGGGGTTTTAAATAATTCGAGATAGCACCATACGAATTCCGAAAACACGCCTTCTTTCTCAAAAACGGAGAGACCGATTTCATCTGACCTGCCTTCGTTCAACCTTTGGTGCAACTCCCAGTTTCTTTTCTGCCACCTCATAAATACATGACCTCATCGTATCGCGCAGCTAAAACTCACGTGGTTTCTATTAGTGGTGCCATCTCTTACAATAAAAATCAAAAGAAATAAAAGAAAACCCGCACTCTTTTCCTACATATATATTCTTTTCACTCTGTAAAATATTTGATTTTCTTTATGTACCACAGGACCGTAGCTCTTTCGCAAAACGTTGCGTTCCGGACTAATTGATAATTCGAACTCTTGATAATACGAAGTTTTTCATTGGTCAAACCAACTTCGAATTATCGAGAGTCGATTGTATAAGGGGCAGGTTGCTCACAATTCAGTTATGCCCTTTTTCTTACAATGTTTTTACACGTAATAACCAGTTATCACCCGGTCAAAAATGGCTTGTTTCGAGCAGATATATGGAACTTTTTCTCACTTAACTAACTCATGAAGTACATTCGGAATATTTATAGACTACAGTCGAATCTCAATAATTCGAATTTGAAGGAACTAATGAAAAACTTCGAATTATCAAGACGGTAGGAAAAAACTCCCACAATACACGAAGAGAAAATTTTTTCTTACACATTTAAATTTGAAACTATATAATAAGACAACAATTGTACATACGTATAAACTTATTTTAAAGTATTTTTAAAAGGTACATATTATATACAGTATGAATATTAAACAGAAGTTAAAGTTCTTGTATTAAAATAATTCATTTATGTATTAAACGCAACTATTAAAAGAATACATACTGTACATAATTACGAAAAATGTGTTATTTTCTTTTGTTTTACGGCATTCAATCAAACATTGTCAAAAGATTTTTCTAGGATAAATGAAGCTTGAAAAGCGTCCTCATCAACATGATTTTGAAGGAAAAAGTTGCGTAGTTTGTTTAGTGACACTTTAGTTATGTCAGAGTTGTCGGAGTGGTCCTCAAAGGGGCTATGTTACAAGGGAGATAAGCAGACACAATACGACACAAGACATGTAAGCTCCAAGCTGTTTGCTACAGCACTCCACATGATAGTGAGTGTTTGAATTGTCAAGAGTTTTATTAGATCACTTCGAATTATCACGTTTTGTATTCTGGTCGGCCACAGATTTTACTTCGAAAATCTGATGGCCGAAGTAAAATCTTCGAAAGATTTTACTTCGATTTTACTTCAAAAGAGCACATTTGTATAAATGCAATTGCACAAAGAGACACTAATATATGTTTCAAAAGAGTTCGTGCATGCGTGTTGAAATTTGAAGTAACATTTTTGAACAGAATTTCCCCCGGTGTATCAAATATTTATAAATAAAAATTATTATTCATTTTATTTATTTGTTGATAAAGTAGTACTTGAATATTATTCTAGTAATTTTACATCTGGTATACAGATTCCTGAAAAAAGTAGGATTTGCCGTTCGTAAGAAATTACAAGAATGTATTCTCACTAATTTAGCCACTTTTAAAGAACCGTACTAATCATAATTTATTTATGTTATTAGATAAGATGCAATTTATTGAATTTTACGACACGTATACATTATTAAAATATATATATTTAAAATAATTCTTGATAATTATAAAATATATTAATAGTTCTCTAAAGTATATTTGTTCTTACCTGTTATATTTTCAAATTGTATTTGTGTTCTCCGTATTTTCCCAGCATAGAAAGAATTCTTGATTTTTCCGAGGAACTTCTGCGTTCTGACTACTTTTTATATTTTTATCGTCTAATTTTATAGCTTAAAAATCAACCTTTCAACTTTATTGAAATGTTTTTTATGGTAAAAAATCTTATTACAGAAATTTGTATGATCTTAAAGCAGAAATATACCAAATAAAAGAAACATTGAATGTCAGATATTTCTGTAACTTAAAACAGATACAATATTATTTAATGCATGAAAAATATGTATTTGTTTTTCTACTTGTATTCATTTTATGCTGCAAGAGAAAAAGAGAATGAAAGTTTTGATTTTGTACTCTGTAATATTTTATCTTTATCTCACGACTGCCATTGTTTTAAATTCCTTCTTTGTATAAACTAAAATCACACACACACAAATGTATGCAATGATGCATTTGATTCTTATATGTGTTCAAATTTACAAGCGGTTTACCATCAACTCTTGAAGATCAGGCATTGTATACATACGGAATATCATAAGAAAACGTGACATATAACGCACAAACAGTGGATATATGAACCGAAACCTTTTTTAAAGTTATGATTGTTTTTGCTTTATTTGAAGGCTTAACTAACATAAATTGCAATATATTGAAAAAATAATGTATAAATTGTAAATCGGCGAGCTTCAAATAGTGGTATTAGGCTCTCTAGGGGTAAGTGAGCAGCCTTTACATGTAATATATACGTATTTTTGAAAACATCTGAAAAAATATGTTCAGTCCAAAATTATTCTTCACAAACAATACCCAAAGCAGGAGTAAAAAAACAAATAATTGAAGTAGATTATGAGAGACTATTTACACTTAGAAACTGAAAAAAATAATAATAATACCCAATTTATATAATTTTATTAAGATCATTATCATTCTCCTATTTTTCTGTATAGGAAATAATATCTGAAAGTATTTGGAATATTAGCTGTATTTGTAATTAAGATATTACTATAATGCTATAGCACATAGGTTCCCAACCTTTTTTGAACTGGCGTCCCCTTTTCTAGTAAATATTTCGATACCATCTCTTCCCACTCCAGAGAAATTAGTGTACATAATACATGGTGAAAACAAGGGCTAAGTTTTAAGAAATATCCTATTACTAATAGAATATATTTTTTAATTTTTCTGAAGCCCCAATTTTTTTACTTGCGAATCTGAAATAGCTATTGCCACATATATATTTAAGCATTTACATTTTAGTCATAGATATGATATTGTTGAAATTGAAACACGCGCTACTAAATTTCTTCATTTAAAAGAATGGAGTAATAGTTTTAGCTTACCTATAAAGAGAGGTAGGGATTTTAATGATACGAAGTAATTCATAATAAACTATTGATTTCAAAATAAAAATAAATTGACAGTTTCAGCCTTTAAAGAATCACGTTAATTCCTGGTTTTAATATATAATTACGTTTCCTGGATAATATACGAAATGAAATGCAGTGGACGAAACATTTTCTTATTCCTCACAGACAAAGACACAACACGTGCACTACAGAAATTAAAACGAGCTATGTCATTCAATTTAAGGTATCCGAACACGTTGAAAATGACCAAATTTAGTCAAGACAGATATTTTTGTTTTTTATTTTATTGAATAGAAATGTCTTTTCACTTTAGGAAACATACATTGTTTTGTTTCTACGCTACTTAGAGGCCAGGTTACAATCAATTTTATAATGTTAGAAAAACTGGAAGTGGGTTTTTGATCTACCAGAAGTGGGCAGTTAAATTGCTCAAAATCTATCATGACGAGTCTGATAACTCAAAATATTACGAATGTATTTCTATAAAACTTTTTGAACCTGATATTTATGTTATTTTCTAGAGAATGTACTAAAATATTTCTTATTGTATGAATACTTTTTGAGTTATGGCTTGTTATTTAAATAATGGTCTCATAAAAAAAGTAACATTTCTTATAATGTTTACTCAATCAGCTCTACAATTTTCAAATTTTAATAAAAAAATCAAAATTTTAGTTCATTTTCTAGATAAATGCATTTTATTTGTTTTAGAAAAACTTTTACTAACATATCTTTATTACTTTTTTCTCTAACTGCTTTGAAGTTTTTCAAAAATATTGCTAAAATTTCACTTATAATTGGGATTTTCGTAAAATTCAGGTAATTTATTTCAAATTTTGATAGTTAAATATAGTAATATTTATTGGTATTGAATCCTAAAAGAGCACTTATAATGTTTTAGTATGCTATTTTGTTAAAAAGTACTCCGAACGTGTTCGAATACCTTAATGTAGGTCTGAATGTAACGTAATCTTCAAGATTTTCATCCACTTCCCAAACTACCGTAATACATGAATTTTTAGTGCGTTTTTCACGTAGTGGAACAAAAGCGCTATTAAGACGCAAATTTCGTCTTCGTTCCATATTTTGTCGTACCTTTTTCTCAGCCAATAAGCAACCAATTGACCTCGGGTTTTCGGCATCTGGTCGCATTTGTGCCCTAGATGAGCCGAATCATATTTAAATTTTCCCATAGTTTTCCCGAATTTTCCTACAAATTTTTCCTGAATTTCGCTAGTTTTGCTTTTTTATAGTGCTGATACAGATTTGTGTCATTATTTCTTTTCAGCTCAATAGTAGTACATTTAGAGAAGTGGTACAGTACACACACACTACTTTCTGTTAGTAAAAAGTTCATTAGTTGCATTATTGTAAAATACAACATGTGAAAAACGCGCTAAAATTGCTTGGGCTTGCCAATGATTGATATCTTGTTTTTAATGTGATATAGAAATGATTTGAATTCATGCAATCAATTCTGGTAACGTTGTTTGTGTAATCAATGAGCTTGTGTGTATTTCAACTGAAAAGTATTAACTCAGTGCTGGTTAAGTTGAAAAGTGTTGATTTATTTCAGATGAAAAGTATCATCTATTTTAATTATAAAAGTATTGATTATGCTGTAAAGACAAATCGATTTGTTTTTATGAAGCAAAATTATGAAAGGAATGGATGAGTCTAGACTGAAGTGTCTAGAGTTATAAATGCTTCATAGAGCTTAACTATGACAATGCTAGACTGCTGAAAACGTTTACTAGTTGTAACAGATCGGCCGTGTAACATAAGAGAATAGGGTCCAGATTTGGAAAACTTTATCGTATAAAAAAGTATTCCAACTTTAATACTATATTCTGGCTTCGCAATCCTATAGAGAGCAGCATATTTCATCATACTACTTACTTTTATCTGATTTGACTTATTTATTCTGGTGCAAAATGTGTTTCGCATTACTTCCCCGTATACGGTAATGTTAAAGGAGGTATTCCTTTACATGTTAAAATGTAAAATTAATTATTTATGAAATATTTTAGAATTTTGAAAATGCCATATTGTAAACTGATGCATGAATTACAACGTTACAAATGTTCGTGGAAATTGAGACATTTTTCTGCCTGAAAATGTGCTTCGCGTTTAATTTAGGCTCTAGTATTCTGGACGATGTGTGCCAGACAAGCAGTCTTCAAAACTTGCTGCAATCAAGAGAATGATAAGTGCACAATGGCCTTGACACAGGACAGCGACGCCAAGTCGGAATCACGTGATGAGGTTATAAACAATAACACGTGCATCGAGCTTATGTTAAATCGAGAAAATTGGTTCTAAAAGATAAAAAGTAAAAACAGCTACTTACTCAAATTTAAGCTTTTTTCAAACATTTAGAAAAGAAATATGAATGGTTGGAATATTATAATTTAGATTTCTGAATAACATGTGTTGTAGTTTGTGTTATAAATTGATTCTTATTTATTTCATTTGAATTGGAATTCAATTGTTTTCTATTTGAATGAATATAAATTATTCACCTTTAAAGATTACATAAAAATTTATTGTTTTGTGGCTTGATTAAATTTATTCTGAATTGCAAAATAGATTCTGGGTTTGTAATTATTGCTATTTATCATTAAAACATAAATTGATTTTGGCACATTAAAAGGAAAATTAATAGTATTTGTTTCATAATGTAATATGGATTCTAAATCATTTGGAAAAAATACGTAAATTAAGGAAGTTTTTCTTTGTGTGAATTTTCCCTTCACTCTCTCTCTCGCCATAAATTGTTGAATCATACAATTTTTTAAAGAAATATTTCTCTCTCTTTTTGAATTATAATTAAAATATTTTTAGAGGGAATAAAAAATCATTTGAAAAGAAAAAAATAATTTTTAGAAATTCAATTTACTTATTCTTTGTTTTAAAAGTGTTTTTTTTACAATTTATCGGATTTACATATAAACTACGTAGGTTCTAGATGTATGATGTATGATTTATAAATTTGTTAACGTTTCTGAAATACATATTATAGAGTCGTATTCAGTGGCACACACAGGCATTTTTCAGGGAAGAGGGGAGGGTCCAGCGTCGAAAGTCCACCGTTCCACTCCAATACGCCGCCCAACATACTCATTTGATTCTGTCATTTTTCCGGAACAAAAAACAGTAAAAAATTAATTATTGAATAGATAATTAGCATTAATTAATGAAATTAATTATTAATTAAAAATAATTAAATTTTATCTACTATGTACTTAGAATTATAATCAATCGGAAAAAAATCAAGGCCTTTGGGGGCGGACCCTGGAAACCCCCTTCCTTGTTTGCGCCTCTGGTCATATTTCTTTTCAGCACTGACGTAGCTACCAATGGGCTAGCGCTACGCAGTGTCGTGCACCGGGGTCCTCAAGCTCAGGGAGCCCCTCGGACCCTGACCACTAAACAAGCCGAATTTGCGATAATTTCTCCCACATTTAGGATATAAATACAAAAGGTTGCAACACAACTATAATCGATCCTCTCGAATAAGTAAATAACCAGGGATTCCGCAATGACGTTTTGTAGCTTTGCGCATTACGTTTCTCCTTACTTTTAACGTCAGTAAGTACTCGAGTACAAACGAATTGTACTGGATAAATTAGAAGAGATTGAAATTATGGATAAAAAAAGAGAAACCCAGTCATGCGTTTATGCGCATGCAACGCCAAGAAAGAGAAGAAAGTAAACGCGCGAAAATTACCCAAAATTGACAAATTTCTTAGTCACCCTTCTGCGTGTATCTCTGGTCCAAGTGTTTCTGTCAATAATGAAACACACTTATAACTTAAACTTACGTTAATAATGAACTTATACTGATAAATATATGTAGGTAGGTTTTTCTATGTCCTGCAGAGCACGATAAAGAGCTGATGTTAAAGTAGCTTTGTATATTTAAAACATTTCTATATTGTTACTTGGTTATGATGTAAAATCTTTTTTTTTTTTTCCTTTTCCCGCCCCTAGCAAGTAATTAATATAATTCCTATAGCTCTAATTGAAATATTGTTATGAATGTTTTGAAAATCTGTGGGGAAAAAACAAAGAGGGTTATCCGGTTATCCCTTAAATTCTTTAGAATTTGTTCCGCGCAAAGTTTTTTCATATTTATTAGTGATTGGTTTGTTATTTAATAGACGATATCGAAAATAAAGCTTGGTGGAAATGTTTATTAATTAGTATGGATTCTAAAATAACTTTTTAAAAGTGGATTGCAGGGAGATGTTGAGATTAAAGTTATAGAGCAAAATATTTTCTAATTGCTCATTTACCAATGACACAAGTTACAAAAAAGTTTTTATAAACTTTCAACTGCAATAAAAATTACTGTACCTACGCTAATTTTCAGCTTCCTAACATCACATCAACTCTCTGCCAGTCATCCAAAACAGATCAATTCGAATTTGATGTTCGAACAGATGAAAAGGTCAAAAAATGTTACTTATAGGCTTATTATGTAACTTTACACAAAAAGCACATTTTTAAAGCACGAGTCTTAATGGAAATTTAAAAACGATATGATAAATGAGACCAAAGCACGAACTTAAATTTTATTGTTAATCAGTTCAGTTAATTTTGAACGATATTTTGATTTTGTTATGTTCACAATAGAAAACATTTGTTCACAGACATATGTTGATTCAAATCTACAACTATATCTGACAGAACCAAGTCGTGTAAATTTGAAAAATTGCTTGTTAGTTCATATTTCCAAAATTCAATAGAATTAATCACGTTTGCTTTTCAGTGTAGTATGGTGCTGTAAACAATAATTTCGATTTTGATTTCAGTGGTAACAATTAACATTTTGCAGAGATATTGAAAAAGGATTTGGGAAAAGAGATTTGCATTTTTTTTATCATCTTGAAAAGCATCAAACCCAGCACTGAAAGAATTGCGCACAAATGGATATTAAATTTTTGAATCTATCACAGCTCGAAACATTATTAACTTTGGTAGATAGTTCCTGCATTAATGGGAAATACGAGTATGTTAATTTTTTTCCTCCAAAATTAAGACAAAAATCAAAGATTTGACCACAAAAGAAGGTATTTGACCAACTAGGGTAGAAAAAATACAATATTTTCTCTGTAATCTTAAATTATTTTAATGTTTCTTAATATCGGCTTCTCGGCTGGTAGTGTATCGCACTTTCACGCCACAGGTCCGGGGTTCAAATTCCGGGCTGGGCAAGGTCGACTCAACCTTCCATTCCTTCAGTGGGTCGATGAATGAGTACCAAGCCTTCTTGGGAACTAAATACTGAGTGCTTTCGTGAAAGACTGACCATCTGACCGGAGCATCCGCTCATTCACCTCAGTGCCCATGGTCACGTACACTGAGATGGGTACAGTAGGCCTATGGGCTGTGGCGCCACTGAGTTTTTAGAGTTTTAATATCGGTAAGAAAAGCTAAATCACATAGCCTGTCTTCATTCTAGAATAGCAAGTACTCACTGGGCACTGCAATGTTTTTTTCCAGATATTTTAAAATGTACTCCCTCAAATACCAAAATCTCGCGAGTGAAAAAGATTGGAAAGCCAACTCGCACAACAATGTAGGTGCATTCTCTGCACGATAAATTTCTACTGAATCTCAATCAAGTTAATTTAAAATAAATTTTGAGATTTTTTTGTTATAATTTCATTTCAATAAAATTGTAAAAAAAATTGTTATTTATTATTTTTTTTTCAAATTAAAAAAAAGTTATTAAATTTTCTTTATTTATTGTTATTTTTTATTAATAATTGTTAATATCTCTTTAAAAATTGTGATACATTATTAACTTTTCGAATTTTTAAAATTTTTTATTAAGCCTTCGCGTGCCGTTGTTACATATCCGCCGTACAACACTGTGGCACGCGTACCGCAGGTTGGCCATTCCTGCCTTAGGCTATAGCATAAATCAATCAATCAATCAATCAAAATCAGCTGGTTGCAAGGTAACCCTGCTTCTTTTCAACCGATTCCTGGAATTTTCTTTATGATGGAGATAAGATCTCTCTTTGGTTTCTCCCCTTTCTATGCCTCCTTTTTAGGGGAGAGTCCAAAACAGTTCACAGGTGTCCCATGTTCTATATCAGGGGTCGGTAACCTTTTACCCTGGCATGCCAAACCAATCTACCAATATAATTCTGCATGCCACACAGTAGGATATTTTTGAAACATTTCGATTCCTATAATAATGCATGCAGAGAATAATGTAGATTAACAATTTTACTATATATTAATTTTGCATTATTTAAAGATATTTCTTAACATAAAAATAAACAGTATAAAATATAGCTATTTCTTCAACAAAAATAAAAATAATTAAAATATATTGTACATATATTATGTATTTTTAAACATATTTATTAAAACAAGAAATATCCAAAATAAAATATATTACCCTTCATTATAATTAAATAAAAAGATAAATAAAAATTTTAATGCGAACCTAGTGCCACCGTGCTACTTTCATACTGCAAAATCAGGGGTATAATTTTTGATTTTCAATTTGACACGATTCTGAGTATTCGGCTGTTAAACAAACTATTTGCTGGCTCGAAATATTTTTCATATGAGGAAAGAATTTTTACTTAGATGTGTTGAACCAAACGCGGAAAGAGAGTACATGCTATTTTCTCTCTTCAAACAATTAAATCTCTCTAGCAATGAAAATCAATAATTTACAAAAATAGCTGTAAATTTATCTTTAAAATTATCTTTCGGATTTTTTTGTAACTCCTTAAAAGTCCATAATTCTGAAGTTTGTCAAGAAGGTCCATTGCCAATTTATCACCTACCTACTACTCAAAAATTGACAAATATTTAGGGCAGCGCAAAGTACCACTGAAAATTGTACCACGTGCCACATGTGGCACACGTGCCATAGGTTGCCGAACCCTGTTACATATGTTCGTTTAATTCATTCGAGCAGAGAATGAATGTTTCTCTAAAGACATTCCAAGCATGCACTTTTCCACACTGGAGGCGCGTTCAACAGGTTGGAAAACACATCCATCGCAATGCGTGTAAAAATATACAGTCGACTCTCGATAATTCAAACCTTCGATATTACGAATCTCTCAATAATTCGAAGTAATGCCCAGTCCCTAGAAAAACTCTTGATATTTCGAACTAAAACAATACGTTTCGGTAAACTCAATAATTCGAAGTAAAATCTGTAGCTGGCCAAACTACAACAAGCAATTATTTGTAATTATTTTTTAAAAAATCCCGAACAATTCGAATACTCATGGTCATGTACAGTCCTGTAGCAATTAGGTTGGAGTTTACATGTTTTGTGTTGTATTGTCACTGCATGTCTCCCCTCCCCTTTGATGATCATCTGTCTGCCATCCCCTCTTTGTGTTTTCCTGTTCCCCAAGCAAAAAGACACTTTTATTGTTTTCATTCCATTAAGTGGGCATTAGACCAACCGCACCTGTTGTCAGCCGTCCATATCTTTCGTTTAACACGTGGCCTTGCTACACATGTGTTCAGAAAGGATGGTCCACTATTGTGAAGAAGAGACGCGTAGGATTGTGTATGAATGTATTTTTTTATATAATACAGGACTTTTAACTTCTGTGTATAATATGTGTGTACTTTTTAAAAACTTCATTAAAATATTTTTTATACATATGTACAATTGTTTTTTTATTTCATAGTTTGAAATTTAAATGTGTCAGAAAAAAATTCTCTTCATGTATTTTGGAAGTTTTTCCTATCCTCTTGATAATTCGAAGTTTTCCATTGGTCCTCCAACTTCCAATTATCGAGAGTCGACTGTATATTATCAAAGAAGTATGAATGAAATACAACGAATGTAGTGTTACTGGCCTTTTGATTTTGACCGGAAATGCTACATGTGTGTGTCTTTTCATTTCTTTTTTAAAACGTCTCTAGTATTTATGTTTCTTTATAAAATATATATTCGCCTTTTTTCACTACACATAACAATAGTTGTATCACTTATATAGCTAGTATAAATGCTAACAATTCTGGTACATTTCATAATTATATACTACCATAAAGTATTACACTTCTGAAATCTTGTAAAATGTATTATTTCGATAATGTCGCAGAGTTTTTAAACTTTTTCGACATTAAATAATTTCTGTTTTACTTTTTTTAGTTGATAATTTCTGACAACCAGTTTTTTCCATTACAAGGAATTAAATTGAATGTAACCTTTTTTATTCTTAGTGAATCTTGTGAAATCTGTATCAATACTTTAGTTACAGAACACTTACCACCTTTGAAACAGTTCAGAATGATGTAAAATATATTAGACAACTTGTCAAATAAAAATAATTTATTACATTTGATGCGATTAGTTACAATGATGTGAGTATTTTCTCTCACGCGTTCTCGAGTACGCCTATATTCGCTTAGAATATTATGCTATAATTTTCTTTATAAGAAATACAAATAAAAAGAAAACTTCCCCGTTGTTCTAAACCGCTACTTAAGAGTGATTATTGTTCACTTTAGGGCACTTATGGTTTTCTTTTGTCCAGTTTTTTCATTGCTTCTTTATCGATTCTAGTGACAATTAAATAAAGTATTTATTTATAGGTGAACGTTGTTCCAATTCTTTCACAGAAAAATGTATTCCTTGCAAACAATTAAAATTTTTCGCCGAAAAAAGGAAATTTTGCAGGCATTTAGAATGAACAAAGAATTTAAAATAAAAAAACAGGCATATATATATATATAAGGAAATATTGGGCAAGTTTTAGTTATCGTGAAAATTTGTTTCGAATCAGTTTTCGTCATTAATTAAAACTTGTGTAAGTGCAAGGGAACAGTGGCGGTAATAACGCTCTCAGCAGGCGAAGTCAGACGCCATTGACGGAAAGGGATTTCTTTGTGACTTTCTTCGTAGTTAGGGAAGAGTGGGGAATAATCGTACTGATCCGGGTACTTTAAACTGAGGAAAGGGAGTGTGTGTGAATTTGTAAACTGTTACTATCCGCCTTTGTTAGTGTAGTCGGCAAACGTACTTGGAATTCTGAAGATAAATTTTAAACTGTAACTTTTCTTTCGTCTATCGTGTTTTGCTTTATCTATGGTTGATAAAAAAACTGTTTCGATATCGTTTCTCGGTTTAAGTGAGAAATAAATTGATAGGTGTTTTTATTTCAAATATAGTGCGCGCATAGGTTATATTAACAATTTCCTCTCGCAAAATGGCCAGCTTAGAGGAATCTCTTATTGCTAGTGCTATTGAGGCTTTGAACATTGAAGATTATTGGCCAACATTTGATAGCAGCAAGGACATTGAGGAAGATAATGACAGTGAATATTCGATATACTTTATTTTTATGAAGAACTTCTCAATGGTCTTATTCAATGTTGTGGAGTGAGAGATAATGATTTACAGTCGGCAATTCAACGCCTTGTTTATAATTACAGTCGTATAGCCAACGGAAAAACACCTGAAGATTTGGACTATAACTATTTGAGCAACTGTCTGGGATATTTACATCGATATGCAGCATGCCATACTGCTTTAGTTTTGAGTGTTATGATTAGAATGTTCCACAAATGCCCTCCGCCAGAAATCAGAAGATTACTAGCATTAAAAAATGATCTGAATTTAGTGTGCATAGGTAGTGGACCTGGAAATGATTTACTGGGATTTTTAAGTGCATTGTACGGCAAACATTTCGGTCTGCTTGATTTAGATATTACGATCGTTGACAAAATGGCTGGATGGGAATTAGTATTTCTAGAAACGGTTCGAAGGTTAAAATTAGGAGAATGTGGTAACGTCAGCAAAATATTCAGTGATTTAAAGGTGAAAACTTCATTTATGATTGGAGATATGAAACATCAGGATTCATGGAGTAACAACTTGAAAAGAAAATTAATAAATGCTGATGTTATGCTACTTTCCAAGTTTCTTTCTGTTGTTCCAAATGCTGATAAACTAAGCATTTTAAAAGTAAGTTTTTTTGTTTCGTACTTTTTTTCTGCCAGAATATATTAAGTAAGACAAAAAAATTTTTTTGAGGCCGGGTAGGAGGGTTTAAATAGTATTACCATGAAAAAAGGTTTACCCATTTTTGTAAGTTTAAGGCTTTGAATTTTTTTTTTAACCAATGGGGCTGCGGATGGGTATTTTTACCATTGCAGAGCAAGAACATTCCTCGGAAGTTGGTATCTCTTTTTAGTGCGGCGCCATATAAGCAGATTTCAATCGCCGCAAGTAATTTTGACGCCCAGCTTTCTCCACAGAGGGAAGCACCTGAACTGTGACAATGCGAAGCTGTACTATGATTTTAATTTTGCCAAAGCGCCCAAGCCAAACAGACACTCTAGTGATCTCTTACATGCCGTACAATCATACGACATGGTCGCTGTCGATTTTCTGCATCACGAAAATCCACCGACTTGGGCCGGGTCGAACCTTGGGTGCAGAAGGCCAGCGACAAACCATCCACGCCGCCCGGCCGGCTAGCTTTGAAAATTTAAAGCAGTACATTTTATGCATTAAAAGTTGTGTTAAAATTAAACTGACTCAACCATACAATTTTACTTTTATTGAATAGATATATGACGGTAGTACACTATATATTCTATTATCGAAATCAAGTTTATATAAAATGTACAAATAGTTCTTATTGCTCTAAATACTTCCATGTAAAAATAGATTCTAGTAATTTGGAAAGAATTACCGAGTCTTTTGTGGAAAATTTTATTTATGTTTGCTTCCTCCTTCCCACAAAAAAATAATATTCCAAACACGTTTTTGAAATAACTTTATCAGTTAATTTTATAAAATACATTACTTGTTGTCTGCCGTAGTAAAAAGGTATCGAGATAGTTAAAAAAAAAATTATGGTTTCTTTTCTTTCTTCTTTTTTTTTTTTATTAAAATATATCTTTCCGAAAGCTATTAATGCTCTCTTTCTAATTTACTATCCGGTCTTTCTAAATAGTGAATCTCATTTGGATTTTTATATATGCATATTTCAAAATAAAAATAATTACAATGTAAGTATTGTTTTAAATAAGAAATTAAGTATTTTATTTGCATTGAATTGTTCTTCTTACATATATGCTCTAATAAGATATGCTTCACACACATATGTATATAGTTATGATATTTTTTCAGGTCATTAAAACAGTATAGAAATTATGAAAGGAAAGAACTTTTGTGTGAAAATATGCCAATTTTAATTGAATTAATATTACGCGGAGTTCCATTTGGATTTACATTTTCTTATTAATTGGATTTCCCATATCCGAAATAATAATTTTTGTTACTTTGTTTGTTCAAGTGATTGTGATTTTCTATAATTATGTTACAATTGATTAACCTCAGCACTTTAAACAGAATTGAGAGGGTTAACTAATGACATACTGGTTCCAACTCCCGAAAATAGTCCTAAAAATCCGCTTTTATAGAACTGTATCATCCATCTTTTTTTTTTATCCGAATGTATCTCTCATTCATGTGTATTACATATATATATTCAATATACGTCTTAATACTAGTTTTTGAAGAGACATATTGCTTATTTTTGGATTAAAATAAATTGGTTGCTGAAAATCTGCAAAAAGTTGATCTTTTCTTCTGTTCCTTCATATAAGAAAATTGCTTGCTTTAAAAAAATTCCGCATTTTTTTAAATTTTAAAATGAACACTTATTTATTTTAATTTTGTATTTTGCTCTGTTTTACTTCATTTCCTTAAGTTGGAAGATATTGTCTCCGGAGAACAGTAAATATTTCGATTTGGACGGAAAAGAACAGTTATGAAAAGCCCGGTTCCCTATAGTTTTCGAAATAACCTGTTTTTCTGGTCCCTGTTGGGTGAGTGAAAAGCTTTCTCAATGACGAAGCATTGTAAACAAATACGTGCGTGAGGGTGCGTCAATCAGGTTGTTAAATAGCTTTGTGCAGGGGTCGGCGGTTCGGGAAAAGAACCAAATTATCAGATAAATAAGAGAGGTGTTCAAGAGCCATTAAAATGCTAACTCGGGAGAGTTCTGATTTGGTAGTCGCGGCCAGTGTTGAAGTGATCATAATATTCTGAGTTGAACTTTCAAGCTACATGAAAACGTTTCCATACAAACAACAAGGAAGTGCAATGCTTTGTAATTTCATGTTTACTCTGACCGTTGTTGAAATTGGCCGCGATTGTTCTTGTACAAAAGGGTGGGAAGCTTGTTTGTGTCGAATACATAACCTATATTACTTTCATATAAAGTGTGACAGTGCATTTTTTCAATAGATATTAAAAAATGTTAAAGAAAAAAAAACATTGATTTTTCATGGACAATTATTTTGTAATAATACATCTGAAGTCACTTTCTGCCTTTGTGCATAATACAGCGGTAATTTTGACGAAAGTAAAATATTTGCAGAAAATAAAATTTGATAAAATAATTATTCTGTAGAAAAGCTGCAAGAAAAAAAAGGTAAAGTAGATTGGAAATAATTGAAAATAATATAAATTTTCCAGTGGATGGACGTATCAAGGTCAAATCAAAATTCTAACAACTCTAGATCGTAAAAATTTTATATGTTATATCCGTATTAATTTTTTAAATATTGGAACTTATTTCTGTCTTTTTTTGTGTGTACAGTTTGAGCTCGGTTTCTTAACAATAATCTAACTCAGCCTTAAGGGGACGGTACGCAGAAGCAAAGTAAGATGTTATTATATGTTTTCAATGTCGATTGGATCTGAGGGGAATGTAACCCTCTCTCTTTTTGGTAGGAGAAATTTCTCTCAAAATTCCACTGAGGGATGAAATTTCTTACATCTCATAGCGTATAGCATGAATTCTAAGCCTTATCGTAATTTTGCATCAGATATCCATCTGGAACAGTGAAACTCAACCTGCGGTCAGCATGTGGCCCGGCTGTCTTTTTTGAGTGTCCCGGTCATAGCCCATTGCACTAAGAAGTTCAATTATTTAAGAACAATGTACTAAAAATTTAGCGGGAGATTCTGTCAATCAAGCAATCGAATCTATCCATTTTTCTGTTTTTGATAGAAGAATGTAAATAAGAGGTTTGATGATGGATAAAAGGAAATCGAAACTACAACATAATTCAGTAAAAAAATGCAAAAAAAATAATTATTTTTGTGTGTTTGATAAAAGAGTTAATATAGTATTAAAATAAAAGGAAAAAAATGAGTTTTAATAATTTGATCAAATTTGCTCTGTCCAATGTTGCTTTGGTCTTATAGTGCTCCCCCCCCCTTTATACTCATGTTGCCGCATGAGATACCCGTGATATGTATGTGACCCGGACAGAAAAAGGTTGAGTACCTCTGATCTGAAATCGACTCTTTTAATGCCCACTCAAGGGCTTGTATGAAGTGAAAATATTACTGGGGCCCAGTGGCGCACACATGAAGGGTGTCCTAGGGTTCCGGACCCCCCCCCCAAAGCCTTTGAGTTTTTTTCGATTGATGATAATCCTATGTATATATATGTAACGTAAGATTTCATTAAGTGCTTGTAATTAACAATTTATTTTATTAATTAATGCTAATTATTAATTCTATAATTTATTTTTTACTGTTTTTTGTCAACAAAATCGACACAATCTGAAGAATCAATTGGTGTTGTCTTGAGGTATAATACGAGTTGGGGACTTTCGACAATGCCCCCCCCTGAAAATTTTTGTGTGTGCTACTGCTTGGGCCTAAGGTGTATTATTGTTTACTGCATAAACTTTGCTATGTTGTATAATTTTAAAGCAGCTTTTAAGCCGTGGGCCTAAAAATTATTTGAATATTATAAATGAAATTTTTTTCCGGGCTAATTAAAAAAGCGCAAAAAAAATACATATGAAAATCAAAAGCTTATTATTTAAACATACTGATAATTGATTGATATTAGTTTTTAGTTTTCTAATACGAATATACAAGAACAGAGCTCTAGCGTAACCAGAGGCGGATTAAGGTAGTTGGAGGCCCCTGGGGAAAGGTTTGAGGCCCTGGGCTTAAGAGTCGCTTACTTTAAATTCTCAAAATAAAATGTATTGCTGTAATAAATCTCATCGGCTTAAGGAAAATTCTGAACAGTACATAAAAAAAAAATTAAAAACCTTACTTAAGAGCTTACAGTTTTGCTATACAGTTTGATTTCTCTTTGGCAAATTCATCAATTATTATTTTTACCATATTT